>PVKU01000586.1:0-83321 GCA_004027475.1 Anoura caudifer | reverse complement strand
TGATTTATTAAATCTATGAGGCTATAGACTCTATTTTGTTAATAAATACCCATAACAGTTCTGTCCTGTTGAATAAATTGGGGATCTTTTCTAGAATTGTAACTTACGAAACAGAGACTTAAGGGCAGTCTAACTTTTTTTCCTTTTAAAGCATATGCCTGTGCTTGAAAATTCTTTCATTTTCCCACATGTCTGAATCTCACATGGTTGGACAAGATTTGATGGGCAGCCTAACTATTGTGAATATTACACAGTATCCTCCAGCTCTTAAAGAAGTTGTGTACTTAGAATAGATATTCCTCACTCAGATATTTTGCTGAAGAGCAAAATTTGTTAATTGGTTTCATCCTGAATTTCATTAATGAAGCTCAGGAAAATAACTCACTCAGTGATATAAACCTGGAGGGTTATAGTGAAATAAATAGGCTATTTCTCTGTGTTGGGAATTTCAGGTGAAGATGTTTGGGTAGGAGAGAGCATTTCTCTAAGATTTGTGAAGTGAATTAAAATTAAATAAATTCAACTTAATACTTATTTTAAATTTGATTCCTAATTTTGAACTGATTATTTGTGATGTCTTGCTGTTTGTTGTTTTTCTGTACTTAGGAACTTTTAACAGAAATGTTAAGATTTGCTTGTACATGTGTAAAATAGAAAGACAGTCATTTCTCAGTGTACTTGGGGATTGGTTCCAGGACCCTCTCAGATACTAAAGTTCACAGATGCTTAAGTCTCTTAGATAAAATGGCACAGTGCGTGCATATAATCTACATGCATCCTTCCATATACTTTATTTTTTATTTTTTTCACATAAAAGTTTTTAGTTTATTAATCCTTTCATGAAAAATCTGCACAAGCATGACAAGTAAAGTCACTGAAGAATCTTTACTCCTTTTTGTCAGCACCAGCATGGACCTTTCCAGTCCCCCTGACTTTCTTCATTCTGGTCTCGTGTTTCTTTCACTATTTTCCTAAGGTGTTTTTCTTCTGATATCAGCCATGTTTTGGTTCTTCTTTGTATCATCTGAGGAATCACAGCTCATCCCAAAAGCCAGTTGTCTGGCCACCTCAAAATGGGTTTTGATTCCAAATACAAAGATGACATCTGGTGTGATCCTTGAACCTTTTGCAAGTTTTCCCCAAATTTCTATCTTAGGTACAGCGTACCTGTGAAGGATGTTAGTGACTATTTGTTTCTGTGGAAGTGGTTGGTTGGTCATGAACTTGCTGGTCTGGATGGCGAATGTGTTGTTTACAATGGTAGCCAATCTTCGTGTAGCCAGGAAGGAAAAGAGCCCTCCTATAGACTTTAAATCATGTCTAGATAACTTGTAATAACTAATACTGTGTAAGTGCTGTGTAAATAGTTGTTTTACTCTATTGTTTAGAAATAGTGACAAAAAAAGTTCAGTACAGACTCAGCTATCATAGACCTAATTGTTAATGTTGCTAACACATCAGCAACATAATTTGTTTGACTCTGGTGGATGTGGAACCCAAGGATATAGAAGGTTGACTTTATAGTTTGTTATATTTCTTACTGGTTTTTAAGTCTTATTTTTTAAGTTTTCAAACATATTTAGTTCAACCTACTTCCTAAAGAAGAGCAGAGGTTAATGGATTGGAAAGCATTTCAGTATTTTTCAGGTGGACTAGTGGCACTTAACTTCAACCATTTATCCACAACAAAAATTCTAGTGCTGCATCTGTATGTATTAACTTGAAAACTAGATTTTCTCCTCTGTGCCCTTCAGCATTCCAGAAATCATTGAAGTTAGCACAAGGCAGGAATGAATAGTATACAGGGAAAGTACAATATATTATAAGTCATCCAGTATGCTATTGATGAGTAAGGAGAGGATTTTTATAATGGTATAATGTTTGGTCCTATTTAAAATAAATTTTACTTATAAGCTAATTTTAATTGAATCGAACTGCTTTTTACATTGTTCATCCAGCTGGCTTCCTTCTGCTCCTGCCTGCCTTAAAATATGAGACAAAATTCAAGTAAGTTATTAGGCCTCAAATACAGGCAAGTTGGCAAGCAGTACTTCATAGCAATAAAATGACACTGCCTTTTCTCCATTTTCTAATGAAAGCCCGAGTGGGAAAGCAACCAAAGTTGGAAACACCTTTCTTTGGAATTTCTTGGCATAGAGAATTTTCTAATATATTTTAGAGTTTTCATCAGGTTTGTGCCTTCTAAAAATCTGTGTCCCGATGTGATAATGCTGCTGCTACTCCTCAGGAAAGCTGGAACAATTGACTTCACCCATACTTGTTTGCTCCTCTTCTGATCCTGAGGTAGATTCTTTAAAGGAAATATTATGGAAAGCTACCTTATTTTGGTGCAGTAGCTAAAATAATTGATTTGAAAGTTTACGCTTAAAGAGGTTATAGGTACATTATGGAAATATCAACACTAGAGAAGAAAGATAAATATTATATGTGGTATGGCCTGATTGACAGTTAAAATTTAAATAAACTAATTTGTTACATGTTTACTTTTCTCCCAATTTATTTTTTGGCGGTTCTTAAGAGTGTAAAATAATTCCCAATAATAAAGATTTTAAAGACTATTTCTAGATGACACTTGTTTTTAAAAATAGCATTTGAACAATGAATAAAGACTTTTTTAAATGTTGAATATTTGGTGTTTAACCTAATTATTTGACAGTGTAGAAATTTTGCCTTTTTCTTGTTGCTTATGCCTAATCTCATTTGTTTGAGAATTTGTTTAGGAAATTTTTTCTAAATAAAAATAAAAGATACTGAGGTAAATCTTATAATGTTGCTCTTATGTGAGAATAACATTTGCTTACCTCCTTTAAACTCTGCAAAAGACAAGTTAAATCACAGTATAGCAAGAAAATGTAAAAGAAAAGATTTTACTGGATCTTTGTATATTTTATACTAGCTGAATGAAATTCCTACAAAATATTCATCTGATATTATAGACAGTACAGTGTTGTGACTACTTAGGGTATCTTTCCACATTAATGATCACATTGACTGAACTTGTTTTCTGTTGACTCTGGCTTATTTTAGAGCAGAGATTTGTTATTCAGCATACATCCACCTACCTTTATTGTCTTATCCTTTCTACTTCTTCTAACATCTTCCTCACTCTCATTTATTTGTTCTTGATTATTCTGTTTCTTGAATGTCAGTGTTCTACAATGGTTCACCCTCAATATCATTCTCTGTTGTTCTTTGGATTCAGTCACCGCATATATTCTTACCTTTTCCGTTCATCCAAAAGTTCTGCAGCATTTGCTGTGCTTAGGATTGGAAATTCCTACAATAAAGGGGAGGAGAAATATGAAACCAGCACTTAGGAGGTAGAAGTGTATGCAGTTTAAGAGATGCATGAGAATTTTATGAGAATTGAAGATCATAAAATGCTTGTAAGAGTAGCTGAATCTGGGAGGTGCGTGATTAGTTGTTTCCTAGGAAAGCTGGACAATAAGATTTGCAAGGAAGGTATCAGGGCATTTTAGGCAAAAGGAATATTATGAAAAGAGCATGATAACCTTTTAGAGAATTGCAGGTGTTTGGTGTGGAAGAGAAGGAAATGCAGTAGTGAATATAATAGGATATGAATCTGGAAAAGTGGTAGATAGTAGTCATGGACTATAGATTAATTCTGAAAGCACTTTCAATGATATAGATAACTTGGGGCTGAGAGATGATAGATAATGGGGAAGGGTGAAAGTGTGTGTGGCAGGGAGTAGGGGGTGGGAATCAAGCCCTGAGCCAGGGAGACCAGTTAGGTTTTTGCAAGGGTAAATTGTTTTGGGCCTAAATCCCAGCAGTGCCATTGGAGATAGAAGTATGCATTTGAATTATTTCAAGGAAGTATCTACTGGACCTGTTGACTGACTAGATCTAGTGGGATAGAGAGAATTGGAAGAAGATATCTCTGCTTGAGTAACAAGGCTATATACCAAAGTAAATAACTTTGCTCCTACCTTTCTGGAAATTGTAGCGTATTCTTGCCTTTATTTATTTTCTTCTGCTCTTAGGTCTTGACATTTCTTCTTGTTCTATAATACTTATATCTGGCTGGCCAAAAAGTCTATTATGTTTTTTCTGTAAAATAAAAGGCACATTTTTCATTTTCACCAATAACTTTATTGATTTGGATATTTTTGAGTATGTCACCTATCTCCTGCCATTAGCTTCTAGTGGGTAGAGAGGCCAGGGATGCTGCTAAACATCTTCCAGTGCATAAGACAGCCCCACAGCAAAGAATTATTTGGCCAAAATGTCGGTAGTACCAAGAAACTTCACAAACCACTTTTGACATGTTTGATCAGTTGCAGCACCTTCTTCATACACTGCATAAATCTTTGTGTTTCAGTTGCGTTTTTACCTTTCTTGAAATAATAAAGCATAATATGCCAAAAATGTTGCATATCTTCTTCCATCTCCAGTATTAAAATGGCTGCACAAAAATTCACCAATTTTGGTAAATTCATTTTAAATGCACGTTGATGTGACAGGTGTCACAATACAATCTAACAAAATTGTTTTGAATGAAGTTAAAGACAACTAAGCACTACTAGAGCCATCGTATGAGGAAAAATGTAACAGACTTTTTGGCCAACCCAATAACTTCTTTTCCACCTGTATGCTGAATCCTAAACCCATACTTTCAGTTCACATTTTTACTGAACTCTAGCACTGTCTATTCAATTGCATTGTACACATGGTATCCTATAGCATGTTTTTCAGTTTTGAGACCCCCTGAGAGGCTGCTTTAAACTCTCCTGAGATCTACAAGGTTAAAATTATTTTCATAATAGGAAAGCTATTCTGTTCACTCTTATTCTTTCATCAGTATATAGTGGAGTTTTCTGGAGGCTTGTGATATATGGATATCACAATAAATTGGATGCAGAAGGAAGTGTGGAAATCTATCTGCCTTTTGTTAAGCTAGATATTAAAGAGACTGCAAAAATATAGACCTGGCTGGGTGGCCCAGTTGGTTGAAGCACCATCCCATACACCAAAAATGTTGCAGGTTTGATTCCTAGTCAGGCAAGGCACATATCTCAATGGTGGGTTCAGTCTCTGGTTGGAGCGTGTATGGAAGGCAATCAATCAATGTTTCTCTTTCCCTAACTTGCTCTCTAAAATCAATAAACATATCCTCAGTTGAGGATTAAAAAAAGAGAGATTGCAAAATGTAAAACAGTGCTTCTCAGTAACTTCTTGTTTCAGGAAATAGTTATTTTTAATGCATTTATTTTAATATGTAAAGGGTTTATTTTTAAATGAAATAATAAATACTTTGAAGTTCCTGTTAAAATTCCTGGTATGATAAATATCTATAGATGTAAGCCACATAAAAGATCTTTGGTGTTCTCAGTAACAACAAACCTAACATTCAAAACTAAACTCATTGTCTTTCACATACTTCCCAAACTTAATTTTTGTTTTCTGTTTCATACCTTGGTCAATAGTACCACTGTCTGTCCAGATTCTAGGCCAGCAACTTGGGGGTCCTCCTTGTTTCCCCTTCTTTTCTTAACCTAGATGTAATAGTAATCAATAACATTTTATTAAGTACTGACTGTGCTAGGTACCATTCTTAGGGCTTTTTATCGATTATCTTGTTAAAACCTCACAGCAACCCTACATGGTGTAAGTATTAATTATCCCCACCCCCAGTTTTGTAGGTGAGGAAGCAAAGCTACAGAGCAGTTTAGGTACCTTGCCCATGGTCATGCAACTAGTAAGTTACAGAGCCAAGATTTGAATCCAGCCTGTGTTTTCACCTGTACTTGTTCTGGAACAGTTTATGTAAGATTTATATTATGTGTTTCTTAAGGATTTTATATTCACACTCTATAAAGTCATCTGGGCCTCATGCTTTTTAGAGAGGTAAATCTTGGAGGACTTTTTCAATGTCTTCTGCTGTTATTTTACTATAGGGTCTTCTACCTCTATGAGCTCATTTTAGTAAATTATATTTTATAGAGCAGAGGCTAAAAAACTAGAGCCTGAAGAAGGCCAAATCTAGCCCACTGCCTGTTTTTTCATATGAAGTTTTATTGGAGCACAGTCACATCCATTCCTTTACATGTTGTCGATAGCTGTTTTTTGTGCTACAACAGCAGAGTTGAGTAGTTGCATCACAGACTGTATGACCTGCAAAGCCCAAAATGTTTACTATTGGGCTCTTTATGTAAAAGATTTGCCCAGCCATGTTATAGAATGCTGTTCAGTGTATCTGGGTTTTGTTTTATTGACATAGATTATACATTATATTTTCTTGTCTTTCCAGAATCTCTACATTTGAAATTGTCTTTTTAAATTCCTAGTACTATTTCTATTTTTCCCCTCTATCCCCCCTCCCCTGCGATTGTTTGGGAACACTAAAATTTTGTCTGATTTATTGGTAACAGTGTCAGTGTTCCATCTTACGGTGTTTCTTAAAAATACGCTAGTAAGAAAAAAGAATGTATGGGCGGTGTTGATCATTGAAACTATCTATTCCTGATTGGTGGTTTTATGAATTTCTCCATTTCTTCTATGCTAATTAATCTGTGTGTCTTTCCTTCTTCTGGGATCATTGTTAAATAATTCCCTCCTCTGGATTTCCAAATTATTTATAGAGTTGAGCCTGAAGAAATTTTTTTTTAGAAAATTATCTTTTTTCCATTTTAAATTTTTAAAAATTGGGTTAACTAGTAGTTTGTTATTTTTTCATAGAACCATGCCTTGGATTTATTGATTCACTTTTAAAGTCATTGATTTCTACTTTTATCTTTATTAATTCCTTCTTTCTGCTTCTTGGGTTTGTTTTTAACTTGAGTTGGGTGCATTATATTCAATCTTGTTTCCTGAAAATAATTAAGGCTATAAATTTTTCTCTTAGCCATATCTTAAAATTTATTACATATATTGTTTTGACTATTATTTTCTTAATAACCCTGACATTTTGGTATACATTTACTCAACTCAAAATTTAAAGCAATTTTACTTGCTAGTTTTGTTGTTTCTAGTGTGATTGGATTGTGATCAGAAATATTTGTATTTCTACTTTTTGCAATTGGTGGATGCTTTCCTTAGAGAGACTGTATTTTTTATGACCATTTCATGGGTACTTGTTAAAAAGGTGTTGTATTTATCAGAGTATATTGTTTGCTTTTTTTCAGGTTTTCTCTTTTGTTCTCCATTTGGTTTTATATGTTTTCAGTCTAAGATTTGGTATATAAAGGTTTTTAGCTGTTTGTCTTTTTAATTGGTTTCTTTTATGGATATGACTATATCTTATCCTTTAAAATACTTTTTTCCTTGTTTTTAAAATATGCTTTTTTAAAATTTTATTAGCATTTCTTGTTGGCATCTGTCTCTGTATTTCCCCCCAACTTTCCTGTATTGTGTTGTTTTAGGAGCAGTTTTTGCAAAGTATAGTCCTTAAGTTTGATTTCTCTTTTCCTAACCCAGTTTAAGAACTTTTATAAACAAGTGAGTTTAACTCATGAACATTTATTGTGCTTAAGATGTTTTGAGATTTATGTTCAGTGTCTCACCTGGTGTCACATATATTAACCACAATTTTGGAATAATTTTTATTGCATTTTCTGTATCTGTTGAATGGATCAAGTTTTCATATTTTTGGTTTTTTATTCTTCCAATGGTTTGGGTATTTATCAGTATAACTAACTTAAATTAACTACATTGCAGAATGGCCAATATTATATAATATTTATTTATATGTGTTAGTCAGCAACTCCACCCTTGCCTTCCACCTGCATGCACTGTTAGCTTCTTTACTCTCTGCTACTATATCCCGTATTTACACCTGAGTTTTTAGTTCAGATTATTTACTTTCATTTCTTAATTAATTATTACATTATCTTAATTTTTTTTTACTGATTTTAGCAAAGTTTTCAGGCTCCAGAAGTGAGTACCTGTCTCAGCCTTATTTTTCTTGTGGCACTTTCCTGATAAGAACAGCAGTTATTTGAAGTAAGAGTGGATTGCTGGGTGGCATGTAAATCCTGCTTTTGAGTTTCTAGTCACTTTCGATGCAGTGTTAGTGTTCTCATACATGTCTTCATGTAGGTCATTCAGTGTTCCATGCAGGTTATCTTCTGATTCCTTGAATGCATTAAAGAACGTTTTTCTGTTGCTGTCTCCCACAAATAACATCTTGTGTAGGAATAAAATTGTTGTCACCATCATTTTCTTTAATAAAGTAGCAGAAAAGCCTGTTCTTCAGCAGCAGGCAGCTATATCACTTTAAGGTATATTCAAGTGCCAGGTATCATGCTGAGTTCAGTACTAAGCATGTAAAAGATGAGTTAAACTTTTGTTTTCCTTATAATTTTATAATTACGTATATGTTTGGAGTTTTTTTGTTTTGGTTTGGTTTGGGATTTTTTTGGGGGGGGTTGGAGGTACTTTGGAAATATCTGATGCCCTGTTTTCCTCATTACGAAGGAGTATATGTTATTTCTGCATTCTGGGAGCATTAAATTTCCTGGGAGACAAAATTTTTATACATAATGATATTAGACCTAGAATATACTTCGCCCAAATGACTAATGAAAATGGCTTTTCAGTTGCCTCTAAAAACAATGGAAAGGATTCTGAGAAATAGAATGTAAATTTCATTGTCATTTTTCCTGAACTACAGTTTGCTTGTGTTACTCTAGAAAAGTCAGAGTTACAATTAAAAATTAAGAGTCCAAAATCATATGTTAAAAATGATTAGTATTAGTGATATATTCTAAATCCATCAGTTCAGAGAAAGGAAATACTAGTGGGCTAGACTGTTTAATGAGAGGAGGCTGTAGAACTGAGGGTGTATTAAGTGGAAATTGTGTGACTATTAGAAATCACACAGGTGATCAATACTTTGGCACAGTATCATATACATTGTAAGCATTTAATAAACACTTTTTTTTATTTAGACCACAGTAGTAGCTTCTGTTTACTGAGTGTTTACATTATGGTGAGTACTAGAACAAGACTGTGCTGTATAGACAAGGAGAAAGTAACAATGGCATCTGTGAAGAGAAGTCACAATCTCTTAGAAAGATTAACGTGCTACAGAAGTTTAAGGTGGTATTGTGTTACTCATTTAAAAAATAGCCACTATTTATATAGCATTGTATTTGGTGCTCTGTGAACATTGACCCGTTTTACCTTAGGACAGCTCTACATAGTGTTACCCCATTTCACAGAGGAGACTACAGGCTCCGTTAGATTTATACAACTTGCCCAAAGACACAAAGCTTAGGAAAGGCAAACCTGGGTCCACATGGTACCAGAAATTCAGATAATCCTGCTTGCCTCTCTGTAGTTTCAGAGATTGGGTATATCTTAACTGATTTAAGGCATTTCTATCAATTTATTTACTTATTTAATCTCTTTTAGGAGTTCAAACATTCACTCACTCTGTAGTTTCTGATTGTTCATACAATAAACAAGTAGCTGTTTTTGAGATTTATTTCTCCAATTTTGATTAGTCTCATCAATTTCATTCTGTTATGTTTGTATTTACTTCCCTGCTCTGAGTTTATTTGATTCAGATTTTACATTTTAACAACAAAACATTGTTAACTTTGCCTTTTTGTAAGGAAACTGACAGATCGTTTTCTACCCTTGTTTTTGTGTTGTGTTGTCTTTCAAAGATGAAAAATAGAGACCAAATAACGTTAAAAATGAGGCAGATTAAGAACAGTTACCAGGGAATTGAGGATTATTTTAGGATTATCGAAACTTGATTTGCCACATTTGTTCTTTAGTTACTGTGATTTCCATAGTTGTATAATCAGTGCCTGTTCTCTGGTAAGGGAATAATATGGGATAGGGATGGTGACCATGATTTGTCACATGAGCCCAGTTGTGCTGGTGGTCTCCATGACCTCACTGGATAGGGAATTAGCAGAAGGCAAATTCACTCTTGGCAATGATCTCTCCTGGGAAAACGGGAGCCTGTAAATAAGAGTGTCCCCACACACTTAAAATTCTCTTCCTTTAGGATTGTTTTTCGTAGTTCCTTTTTACTTGATAGCTAACTATGGAGGTACACTTTACTGGCTAATCTTTTCCACCCCTTTTCTTTTGTTGGGATCAGTGCCAGAACAGATAAAGCCCAGTGTAAGCCAGCCTCAGCCTGCCAACTCTAATAACGGCACTTCCACAGCAACCAGCACTAATAATAATGCCAAGCGAGCCACAGCCAACAGTCAGCAGCAGCCGCAGCCGCCACAGCAGCAGCCACAGCAGCCACAGCTACAGCATCCGCAACCGCAGCCACCACAGGCCTTGCCTCGGTATCCTCGTGAAGTACCACCACGATTTCGCCACCAGGAACATAAACAGCTTCTAAAGAGGGGTCAGCATTTTCCTGTCATAGCAGCAAACCTGGGATCTGCTGTTAAAGTGTTAAGCAGCCAGTCAGAAAGCAGTGCTTTAACAAATCAACAGCCACAAAATAACGGAGAGGTGCAGAACAGCAAAAACCAGTCAGGTGAGAGAAGGCATTTCTTACAAGACTTGAGCTGTCATCACTAGTGGTGTAGCCGGTTTATAAATCTATGGCTTCGGGGTGATGTATGTGTATTCATTAGTATCTGGATTTAAAAATAAGAATCTGTGCAGGGAATTATGAATAGGGAGTCTTGAAATGTTGCCTGTAAGGTCACTGCCCATCCTACATTTAAAATGATCTCTCTCTCTCTCTCTCCAGGTTCTACCTATTTTAATAAGCAGTTTATAGTTAAAATTGAGCAACTCTGTGGGGTGTAAGCTGTTCTTGTCTCTACATTTCAGTGGAGGAAACTGAGGCACCAAGACATGAAATAACTTGCACAGATCACCCAGTTACCCTGTGCCATAAAAAGATTACTAGTCAAGAAAATTATATTCAAACAGCATGTACATTCAGTTGTTGCCTCAGAATGGCTTTTCTCAGCTCAGTAATGATTGTGAGGCAGAAAGTACGTATAGTATGTGATTACAATTTTCTCGAAGCCCAGTGTGTTTTGACATGTTCTAATAGGTTCTGATGGTTAGCTGGTTTGTCTATTCTTTTAGCAAAGTATTGGGTTGGCCAAAAAGTCCATTATATTTTTTCCATAAAAGACACATTTTCACCAATAACTTCATTGATTTGTAAATTTTTAGTATGTCCACTATCTTCCACTATTGGCTTGTAGTGGGTGGAGGCCAGGGGTGCTGCTAAACATCTTTTAGTGCATAAGACAGCCCCACAGCAAAGAATTTTTTTGGCCAAAATGTCAATAGTGCCAAGAAACTAAACAAACCACTTTTGACACATTTGATGAGCATCTTCTCAAAACACTGCAGAAATCTTTTTTTGTGTGTTTCAGTAGCATTTTTGCCTTTCTTAAAATAAGAAAGCATGCCAAAAATATTGCATTTTCTTCCATCTTCAGTATTAAAATGGCTGCAGAAGAATTCACCAGTCTTGATAAGTTTTTTTTTTTAAAGTGCACACTAATATGACGGCTATCATAACATAATCCAACAATTGTTTCAAATGAAGTTAAAGACAAGTAAGCATAAGCACTACTAGAGCCATCATATAGAAAAAACGTAACAGACATTTTGGACAACCCAATATTTTGAAGCTTTTATCACAAGCCAGATAGAGAATTGAGGAGAATTAAGGTTTCTTCACATGAAAACACTAGTATACTGGTAATGAATAAAGTCTCTGGAGCCAAATGGACCTGGTTTTTAAATCCTAGCTCCATGTGTCTGAGTCTCAGCTAAGCAGCCCATTCTAACTAAGACTAGAAAGCCCAGGTAGAGTTATTCACTTTCTACCTCTATGCTCTCTATATTAAGCAGGAGCTACTCTGTACATATTGTGGTATTTGATAGCTAATAACTAGTAGAGCCTGGACTTACAGCAAAATCTGTCTGACTCCAGAGCTATGCTCATAGCAACCATGCTGTGCTGTGGCAACATACTGGATGTGATCAGTAAAGAAGAAGGACAGAAATGTGCTCTTTCTTGCATAGGTAATTGGAATAGCACATTATTATTCAAAAGGATAAAAACCTGAATTATCATCTTGATTTAATACTCCCTCCCCACCAGGCATGTATTACTAACTGAGCTTGGCCAAATAGCTCAATCCACCTGAGCCTCTTTCCTAATCTGTAAAGTGTGGACAGTAGTACCCAACCTATATGGTTGATTTGAATATTAAATTATGTGATGTGTTCAAGCAGATAGCTTAGTGCTGAACATTTTGGCACTGAATGATTTCCTGAAAGTTGTACAGAGAACCTCCACTTTTCAGGAATAAGAGTCTGCTTTAGACATAATCCATCTAATAATGTGGTTTGAAGTTCATCTGGGAAGTCAGATTGGAAGCAGTTATATTGAATACTGCAGAATAAAATATGCAGTTAAACCCTTAGGAGAGGTTATGATACAACAAATACTTGAGTACCTACTGCAAGCTAAGCAATGGAGGTATTGTAATTAAACAGGGAAGTGGGTGGTAAATTTAGAAATGATATATGTTGAATATACTTTTCCACTTGGGAAATGAAAGACCAAAGCTGTTTTTGAAATGGAAACAGGAGTGTAAGAGTTTTATTTCTCAAAAATGAATATAGGTCCAAAAATCCGTAAGTGTTACAGGTGTACAGTCAGATGACAAGAAGGCCTAAGATGTGGGCACAGAAAGAAGTCTTCAAAAAAGTCTAAGAAGGAAAAAATATTCCACCTGTTCTAAAAGGACATTACAAGGGAGAATAGCATTAATGTGGAGGGTAAGATGAAAGTCAGGAGAGTGCAGCAATCTGAGGTCTGTAATTAAGTCCTCAAACAACTAGAGTATAGATGCTGAAGGAAAGTATTATGCAGAAGAACCAGATTTGTTCTTTTGTCTTTTTTTTTTAAACATTTATGAATTTCCACCTACCAGCTTATGTCACATATTTACATTAAAATTTCTTCATAGATGCTACTAGGAATGATAATAGAAACTTTAGCCACAGAATAACCACTGGGTATCTATGAATCAGGGAAGACTTTTTAAATAGTTAATCTCTTTCTCAGCTCCTGAAAGGTTAATACAACAATATAGTGATTAACCCTTATGGGGTGCTTACTATGACCCACTTACTGTATTAATGCCTTTAATCTTCATTTTGCAGATTAGAGAAATTACCTTCACTTCACAGATTAAGAGATTAGCCTGGTGGTCATTGAGGAACAGGGTTGTGCACAGCATCAACAGCACGAGCAGTAGTCCAGAAACAGAACTACATGCATTTTAAATTGTGGGGACGGATCTGTTTTTATTTTTCTTTATTTGTATTTACATTTGGCTTTTTGATTCCTGAATAGAGCTTGTTAATGGCGTAGAGTTGACATTTGAATTAATATATACAACATGTACATAGAAATGTATTTAAAGTTTTTGTGGTAATAATGAGGAATGCTGGATGTGTCTCCCTTTTCCTCATATAGTACATTCCTCATTTATTCAGTGCAGTCAGGAAGTAAGGATAGTACCTACATAAGACTGGGTACTTTAGATACCAGAGGTCACAAACTAAAATGCTTTCATGGGCCAGCAGGTAAGTGAAGTAAAAGATGAAAAGGAGTGATGGAAACAGGGGTAAATGCATTGATTTTGTACCCTGCCTAAGATACCTTTACATTCTCGTGTTAGGTTTTTTTTAGAACCCTGTGCTGGTCAAACCAGACAACTGTGCGGACTGAGCTCAAACACTTAGTGATGATTTTAGTCAATGCTCCACATCCTCTTGCAGTTGATTCTTTAGGTCCATAAGGTATCAAGCCCTGCTACTGCACAAATAACGTTAGAATTTGGGAGAGACTAATGTTTAACAGGGCTGGCAGCAATATTGTTCTTATAGGCCAAATGGTTCCAATGCACATTTTATCATCCAATTTACATGATAAATGCAGACATATTAAATAAATAGCACAGCAAATCACCATATGCCCTCCAACCCAAATCCATTGGTTATTAATATTTATCCATCTTGTTTCACATGCACACTTCCTTTCCTCCATCATATTGGCTTGGCAAAAAGAGCTGTTACATTTTTTTCTGTACGATGGCTCTGGTAGTGCTTAGTTGTCTTTAACATCATTCAGAACAGTTTTGTTAGATTGTATGGTGATAGCTGTCATATCAGTGTGCATTTAAAAAATTACCAAAATTGGTAAATTTTTGTGCAGTCATTTTAATATTGAAGATGAAAGAATAGGTGCAACATTTTCAATGTGACGGTTGTTCAAAAGTCCATGTGGTGTTTTCTGTAAAATAAAAGATACATTTTTTCATTTTCACCAATAACTATTCATTTGGATATTTTTAGTATGTCAGCTATCTACCACATGGTATAATGTTGATTGTTCTCAATGTCTCAATTTGATGGCTATCAACCTCAGATGCTTTACCTGACCATAGAACATCATCTAGTGAGAAATCTCTAGCATGAAACTTCTCAAACCATTTTGACACGTTCGATTAGTCACGGCACCTTCTCCATACACTGCATGAATATTTTTTTGTGTTTCAGGTACATTTTTACCTTTCTTGAAATAAAGTATATGCCGAAAATGTTGTATGTTTTTTTCCATCTTCAATATTAAAATGGCTGCACAAAAATTTACCAGTTTTGATAAGTGTTTTTAAATGCACGCTGATATGACAGCTGTCACAGTACAATCTAACAAAATTGTTTCAAATGAAGTTAAGGACAACTAAATGGTACTAGAGCCATCTTATGAAAAAAAGCAAACCAACCTTTGACCAACTCAATACATTTGCACGTATGTACAATCATTTATTTTTCTTCACCTTTCCATGGGTGATTTTAAGAATAAGGACAATCTCCAATACAACCATGATACTATGATCACTCCTAAGCAAAAGGGGGATATAACTCAACAACACCCTCTAATATGTACTTTGTGCTCACATTTCCACTGGTTGTTCAGAGAATGTCTTTTTGTTTACAGTATGGTATCATTTGTAGAAAATATAAAGCATGCAAAACAACATTATGTATTGCTTAGGGATGAATTAAGATAGAGCATTTTGGGAAATTACCACTCAGTTACCCAGTGGGGAAAGAAGGAGATGTAATCAGAAGGGTTACACTACAGTTTTATACTATAATTAATAGTGTATTTCTTGAGATGATCAGTATGTGGGTGTTTTTCATATTACTCTTTATAGCCTTTCTTGCTTTTGAACTTTTTTTAAGCTTATTTTATTGATTAGCTTTACCTTGTCTGGGAAGCACTTTATCTGCCCTTCCATTCTAAATTACAGCTTTACCTGGATAGAGTAATCTTGGATGTAGGTCCTTGTGTTTCATCACTTTGAATACCACTTCTTGCCAGTCCGTTCTAGCCTGCAAAGTTTCTTTTGAGAAATTTGCTGATAGTCTTCAAGGGAACTCCCTTGAAGGTAACTCTGCTTTTCTCTCGCTGCTTTTAAGATTCTCTCTTTATCTTTAACCTTTGGCATTTTAATTATGATGTATCTTGGTGTGGTCCTCTTTGTGTCCAACTTGAACTCTCTGTGCTTCCTGGACCTATATGTCTATTTCCTTCACCAAATTAGGGAAGTTTTCTTTCATTATTTTTCAATTTTTCGATTTTTTGTTCTTCCTCCTCTTCTTCTGGCATCCCTATGATTCAGATGTTGGTGGTTTTGGAGATGACCCAGAGGCTTTTTAATCTCTCCTCCTTTTTTTTTTCCTTTAAATTCTCGTTTCTTCATTCTGTTCTGGTTGGTTGTTTATTTATTCCTTATGTTCCAAATCAATTTGAGCCCCAGCTTCCTTCCCTTCACTATTAGTTCCCTGTGGATTTTTCTTTATTTTACTTAGTGTAGCCTTCATTTTTCCCCTTACTTTTTTGCCATATTCAATGAGATCTCGAAGCATCTTTACTAGTATTTTGAACTCTGCATCTGATAGATTGGCTATCTCTGTTTCACTTAGTTCTTTTCTAGGGTTCTGTTCTGTTCTTTCATTTGAGCCATATTTCTTTGTCTCCTTGATTTGGCAGCCTGCCTCTGTTTGTTGCTGTGTATAAGGTAGAGCTGCTTTGACTCCCTGTCTTAGCATACATGTTAAATTGTATGGGGTGGAGCTTTGAATGTTCACCAGAGCAGGGCAACCCACCACTTTGTGGCTCTGTGTGGGAGGAGGGCTGGGAAGAGGAGACAGCGCCACTGCCTTGCTGTTGGAGACTTGCTTGGCACCTGCTCTGTTTCTAGTCACTTCACCCCCTTCCCATATACGACTGGTGCCCCTCGAGCTGCTGCCCCAATGGTGATTCCCCGAGTGGGTGGTTTGTGTACACTTTAGGACCGTGCAGGCTCTTAAAATGGACTCTCCTGAGAGATGAGCAGTTTCTCCCGCAGTCCCAACCCCCACTAGTTTTTACAGCCAGAAGTTATGAGGCTTTATTTCCCAGCACTGGAACCCTGGGCTGTGTGATATGGCCCGGGGCTAAGATGGCTCGCTCCCAGGGTATCCCTCCCAATTTTTATCTATCACATGTGAATGTGGGACCACCCATTCTGTTGGCTGCTGAGACCACCACCTTGCTCCTGCCACCTCACTGCTGCCACACCACGTCCTCTCTGCCCCGGCTTTCCATCTCCATTCCTCTTACCCATCTGAATGAATATTTCTTTAAATCCTGCATTGTCAGATTTCTATACAGTTTGATTTTTCTGGCAGTTCTGGGTGTTTTTTGTTTTGAGGTTACTTGTGATCCTTCTTAAAGTTGTGCCAGGAGGTAAAGTGTGTCTACCTATGTCTCCATCTTGACCAGAAAGTCAGCCTTATTTAAGAATTTTTTAAAAAGAAGCTTCAGGTACATTTGAGCTATAATGGTAAAACACCCAGAATTAGGGCTATTTTGATGGAAAAAAATGTTAACATTAAAATTTCCACTGATGTTTAAAGATTAAAGTACTCTCTTTCCACCTGTGTTCTTCACTGTCTTTTCAGTGTGGTTGACATCCTTGCTGGCTCTGAACTTATACCTTCCCCCTTAATCTGTAAACACGCTCAAATCTTTACCATCCTTTAAATTCCTTTCAGCCCCCATTCTCTTGAGGCTATTACAGAATTTCTTTTATCCACTTTGTCTCTGAATTCTTAAAGGAATAGTCTATACTTGAAATCTCTAATACCTTACTTCAGTCCTCTGTAATCTAAATCTTGCTCACTTGACTAACATAACTCTTACTAGGTCACTGGTCTTGTGAATGTCAAGTACAAACAGTTTTATTTTTAAATACAGTAAAAAACAGACTTTTCTGTTTTTATCTTAATAGATGTCTGCATGTTCTATTGTTGATCACTTTCCTTAAAGCTCTTTCATTTTTTCATTTTTCTTTCACCAGTGTTCAGATTTTATTCCCTCCCATGGTTTTGTTTCGAATCACTCCCCATTTTTAGGTTTATGTGTTGTGGTCTGGATGTCTTCAGATGATTTTGGGCCCCTCATACTCAACATGTCCAAAATTAAACTCATTATCTTGCCAAATGCCATTTCTCCTTCTGGATTCCATTGTTTAAAATGTTGGACCCTCACTCATCCAAACACCCATCTGAAAATCTTTAAATCATGCTTAACTCTCCCTTTTTCTTCCTACTATCTCAGGCCACTGGTTTATCATGCTGTGCTGATTTTAACTCTAAAATACCTTCGAGCTTTTCTTTCTCATCTGCACTGCTGCCACCATCACTTGACTTGGCTGAGTCACTCACCATCTGGTCTGGAGCAACAGCCCAGAATGTCTTATAGCTGTCTCCCACTACCCTCACCCCAGCTCTCAAACCAGAAACCAGTCATGATCCAGTCATTTGGTTGTGGTATTGCCATTGTCTTAAATCTAGAACACAGATTGGCTTGTAGCCTATTGCTCACCACCCCTCATTCCTTTGCATGTTGTCTGTGGCTGCTTTCAAGTTACAGTGACAGGTATCCATTGACAGAGTAGTTGCCACAGTGACCATCTTGCAAGGAATCTTGCAAAACCAAAAATATTTACTAATTGGACTTTTACAGAAGTTTGCCAATCCCTGGGCTAGAAGCTAGAATAACTGAAAGAAACATTTTGTATTTTTCTCAATTAGGTGATATTTGAAATTATGCATCTAAGATTCTCTCATTTCCAGTGGTACCATTTCATACTTTCTGGAAATACTATAAACCTCAAGTATTGTTTATTTCTGAAGGTCTTTTCCTTTCTGGAGAAATAAAGTCTTTAAGGCAGACAGCACATGTTTAACTATTTTGTTATGTGCTAAAAATTTAATACGAAAAATATATGAATTTTCCTGGACTTAAGTTTTTCCTGAATAAATCATTTGACTTCTGACCAGTTTTTGTTCTGCCCCCACACATGCTCTTTGGTCTTCCTGAGCAGGTGCTATGTAATGCACTATTACATCCTTTCTCACGTGTGGTGCTTGAGCTGCTCCTGCTCCCTTAAGGTAATTTTGTTTGAAAGCAGGATGCTGCTGACGTTTTGGACTTAAGATAATCCTCAGTGAAGTACAGTCATCCAAACTTTCAGCAGTGCAGTGTATAAAAATTTGTATTTTGTGTACACTCGGTAAAACACAACTGTCCACTTTGCTCCCACCTGCTCAAGGACTTACAATCTTAGTGTTTCGTACTATTTCCTGTAAAAGCTTAATGATCATCTTCTTCTCAATCATATTTCCATGTGTTTATTCTCCAGATCATTTGTAATGATGGGTTTTGGCTTCCTTGTACCTAAGGGAAATAGATTATTTGTCTTCTTTCAATTCTGAAATAGGCTGACTGTGAAACGTTTCAGTTGTCATTGCCGAGGAGTCTCGTTCTTTGTACAGCTTTTGTTAGACTAGTATACACACACATACACACATATCTCCCTTATTTTTCTAAGCTATAATGTTTTTCATAACTAAAAAGGTCTTTGTGATCCACCCTTGGTAAATGCAATTTTTGGAATAGTCTTTTTGCCCTGCATGGTGTGGCTTGGCTGGTTGGGCATCATTCTGCACACCGGAAGGTTACCAGTTCAATTACCAGTCAGGGCACATGCCTAGGTTGCAGGTCATGTCCCCAGTTGTGTGTGAGAGGCAGCTGATCAGTGTTTCTTTCCCCATCCATGTTTCTCTCCCTCTCTTTCTCCCTCCCTTCCCCTCTCTCTAAAAATAAATAAAATCTTTAAAAAAAAGAAATAGCCTTTTAATTTAGTTTTTTTTAAGTATCAAGTTAAGTACCAGATTAAAAATGGAATTTTATCAAATAATTATTGATGGCATCTCTCCTTATTTTTCTAAAAATAGGAATATATAGGAGAAGACAAATTTAGACCACCACCATGTCCAAATGAGGTTGGGACCAGATTCTGAGAGAAATTTTCACTAACGTTAAAGGTGATAGAGTTAGCTTGCAAAATGTGTATTTTTGCTGGCTTTTGTGTGTGTGTATTCTGACATAAAAAGCTTCATTTTTACAGTCAAGTCTGTGTCTTTTTTTTAATGATTTCTTTCTTTGCTTTTGTGTATAGAAAGGTCTCATTCACTGATAACTTCATATTTTCATCTTTTAACAGTTGGAATTATTTGGAAAATTGTCTCATTTACACTTAATTTTCTTAGAGAGAGGGGAAGGAAAGAGAAAGAGGGAGAAAAATAATGATATGAGAGAAAAACATGATTCTTTTGCCTCTCGTACACTCTTCAACCAGGGACCAAATCTGCTCTTCAACCAGGGACCAAATCCGCAACCCAGGCATGTACCCTGACCGGGAATTGAACTAGCAGCCTACTGCTTTGCAGGATGATGCCTAACCAACTGATCCACACCGGGCAGGGTGACAATTGCCTGATTAAAAAAATATATTTTAAAAGTATTGTATATTCTTTTTCTCCTACTGAATTAAAATGCTAACCTTTAACATACAACCTTTGACATATACTTAGGTCTATTTTTGGATTACTTTTTCTGTTCAATTGAAATGTTTATATACTCTGTTAGTACAGTGCTGTTTAACAGCATGATAATGCAGTTCCTCCTCTCCATTTACATACTGTCACTTCTCTTTTTGAGATTTTTAAAATTTTCATTTATTTTATATGAATTTTTAAATCACTTTAATCAAGTTAGAGACTCTTGTTAGCAATTTCGTAAAATTGGATTAAACTTCAAACATCATCACAGTTTCCTATTCAGAAAATTTCCATACTTAATTTCTATGTCCTACAAATAAGTTTAATCATATATGACTTTAAGGGTTTGTATATAGCTTTTTTGCAAGTTGCTTTATAGTTTTTTGTGGCTGTTGCAGTGATTATCTTTTTTCCCTTGCACTTTCTTGTTTTTTTTTCTGTAGTATAGAAAACTATTGCTTTTTACATGTTGCCCTTTTCTGTTTCTTTCCTGCTATCTTTACCTCATTTCGGGGTCATATTTCATTGGTTAATACTTTCAGCACAAGGTTGTTGATGACAAATATCCCATCTTTTTCCTGTTATGGGAATGCTTCTGATGTTTCATTGTTAAATTCCAAGTTCCTCCTTTTATTTTCAACTCGGCTAATTTAGTCTAACATTCCCGTCTTAAAAATCTTATTCCTGCTGTGTGGAGTTGGCAGCATGTGCACATACACATGAACAAGGAAATAATGGCAACAGAAATACTTTTGCTGTAGTCCAAAGGAGATGATGGTGATGGCTTCATGTTTTAGATATGGAGGAAAGTGGATGGATTGGGGGCTTACAATGTTTGGATGTGTGTGTGCGTGTGCACGCGTGTGTGTGTATGTACAGGGAGGAGTCAAGGATAAATCTTAGGTTTTAGGAAGTTTACTGAGATGAGAAAAATTAACAAATAAGTGGGATTATTTTTCCTTTTGGCAGGAGGTACTTGTGAGGATATACCTGTGCTTTAGGGTTGGTCCAAGGATTCAGTGACAAAGTACACACGAGGTACATGGCCCATAGTGCTGTGTCATGTTGCTGGTAGTTCCGGTGCTGGCATATTGATTTGTTTTTATCCAGTAGGATTAACTGCTTTTTGATACTCTTTTCTTTCCTTCTGGGCACTGAAAGATGACTAACTTTGTGTCTGCCTAAAAAAATGGTTCTTAAGCAGGGATTGAAAATAGTCAGTTACTATACTTTACTTATATTTGAATTATATATACATTTTTAGTGTCTCTCTAGTCCTTTTTCCTGCTACTCTTCCTAGTTCCATTACCTTTTGCTGCTTAACAATTTTGCTTTGAAAGAGAATGATGTGAGATGAACCTGATTTTCCTGTTAGCAATACTCTAATAGTGAATTACATTCATTTTCTAGGCCTACAACCCAGTGGTGGTTTCATTAGGTCTGGGGCATGACTTGAGTGTGTATGTTATTTGAAAGCACTGCACATAATTCTGGTTATTCCTCCAAAGCAATCGACAGTATAGGCAACCACTAAGGACAGTCTAAATGCCACCATCTTCTGTAGCTTAATACCTGTGAGAATTTCTAACTATACCAGATCCTTAAACTGAATCAGAAGCACGACTGCCTGCCCTATCTGCTGTAAAGTAACTATATTATCATATAGCAATAAGTCTAAAATTGTAAGATTATATGATTGGTCATTTATTGTCTTCAGTATCAGTAGTTGATTTTTAATTATAGTAATTCTGTGATCTTCAGCATCGCAATTAACAATTTTTCTGTTGTCTTTCAATAAACATGGCTATGTAGGTAAATTGAGAAATTTTTATGAAAAAGGGAAGAAATAAAAATACTCTTTAGTATCTCAGGTTGACCATGAACACTAATGATATGGAAATATAATAGCAAAGACTTTGTAAACTTGTCTGTAGTATTTCATATTTGTATATGAACACTAATAAATGGGAACATAATGGAAAAGACTTTGTAGTTTTTATAAACTTGTCATAGTACCCAAAAGAGATATGTGAACAAGCTATTCTAAGAAAGAAAGGCTAGAAAAGGATTCCTAGTATACAGAGGTGGGCAAAAGTAGGTTTTACAATTGTGAGTATATGAAGTACAGAGTTTATTGTATTATTATTTATTATTATATTATTGTATTACAATTGTAAATCTACTTTGCCCATTTCTGTATTTCTACAAGTTTGTCCTGTTCACTTGTCCTTACCCATCAACATCTCAGGCCTCTAAGCCTGGGTTGCTTTACATATACCTACTAATGCATTACTATCACTTCCTCCTTCCTGACTTTCACATTCTTTTACTTGCTGATAAGTTAGCAGTTCATTCATTCAGCAAATATTTATTGAGGAGCTCTTATGTTCCAGATACTGCTCTAGGCTCAGAAACAACATCAGTGAACAAAGTGCAGAACTCCCTCCCTGTGTGGAACTGTGTGGAACTGATTATTGGATGTGGAAAGTGGCTGGAATGTAACCGGTACACTTGTAACCATACTCCCAAACATTCTTGTTGATGTTGAATAGCCACACACATCATATAATCATCAGTTTTGCAAACACTTCATAAAATTTTGTGCTTTTCTTTTATTCTAGATACAAACCATAATAATACTTGCGGATCTCATTATGAAAATTCACAGCAGGGACCTGTGTCTTCTACAAGTGACTCTAGCACAAACTGTCAGGATGCAGTTGTAAACGACTCCCCTGAAAAAGAAGCATGGCCCTTGGTCCCTGGCAGTGATCCAGAGTTGGCTTCAGAATGTATGGATGCTGATTCCGTCTCCATTTCTGAATCAGAAAGAAACATCACTATCATGGCTTCAGGGAGCACAGGTGGTGAAAAAGATGGTCTTCGGAACAGCGTTGGACTTGGCTCGCAAAACAAATTTGTGGTTGGTGGTGGCAGCAGCAATAGTGTGGGCCGTGGAAGCAGTACTGGGCCCTGGGGTTTCTCCCATGGAGTTGTAACAAGCACATGTCAGGTCTCTGTGGATGCTCCTGAAAACAAGTCAGAAAGTAGCAACAATAGAGTGAATGCTTGGGGCACTGTAAGCTCTTCATCAAATGGAGGGGTAAATCCAAGCACTTTGACTTCAGTTAGCAACCATGGTGCCTGGCCAGTATTAGAGAACAGCGGACTTGCCCTAAAAGGGCCCGTAGGGAGTGGTAGCTCTAGCATCAATATTCAGTGCAGTACCATAGGCCAGATGTCTAACAATCAGAGTATTAACTCTAAAGTGGGTGGTTCTTCTACCCATGGTACCTGGGGAAGCCTTCAGGAATCTTGTGAATCTGAAGTAAGTGGTACACAGAAGATTTCATTCAGTGGTCAACCTCAGAATATCACCACTGAAATAACTGGACCAAATAACACTACTAACTTTATGACCTCTAGTTTACCAAACTCCGGTTCAGTACAGAATAATGAACTGCCTAGTAACACGGGGGCCTGGCGTGTGAGCACAATGAATCATCCTCAGATACAGGCTCCATCGGTTATGAATGGCACTTCCCTTTCTCATCTTAGCAATGGAGAGTCAAAAAGTGCAGGCTCTTATGGTACTACATGGGGTGCCTATGGTTCTAACTACTCTGGAGACAAATGTTCAAGTCCTAACGGCCAAGCTAATGGTGACACTGTGAATGCAACTCTAATGCAGTCTGGCATAAATGGACCTGTGGGCACTAACTTCCAAGTTAACACAAATAAAGGAGGAGGTGTGTGGGAGTCTGGGGCCACAAATTCCCGGAGTCCATCCTGGGGAAGTGGAAACAGTGCAAACTCTGGAGGGAGTCGAAGAGGCTGGGGAACTCCTGCACAAAACACTGGCACTAATGTACCCACCGTGGAGTGGAGCAAACTGCCTGGCAATCAGCATTCCAGTGACAGTGCAAATGGCAATGGTAAGAAGTTTACAAATGGATGGAATTCTACTGAGGAAGAGGATCAGGGTTCTGCCACATCTCAGACAAATGAGCAAAACAGTGTGTGGGCCAAAACAGGAGGTACAGTGGACAGTGAAGGTAGTACAGAAAGCACTGGACGCCTTGAGGAAAAAGTCACTGGGGAGACTCAGAATAGAGATAGAAGAAAAATTGATCAGCACACATTACTCCAAAGCATTGTTAACAGAACTGACTTAGATCCACGTGTCCTATCCAATTCTGGTTGGGGACAGACTCCTATTAAGCAGAATACTGCCTGGGATACTGAGATGTCACCTAGAGGGGAAAGAAAGACTGACAATGGAACAGAGGCCTGGGGGAGCTCTGCAACACAGACTTTTAACTCAGGGGCATGTATAGACAAGACTAGCCCTAACAGTAATGATACCTCATCTGCATTGGGGT
Organism: Anoura caudifer; assembly: GCA_004027475.1. Taxonomy (NCBI): domain Eukaryota; kingdom Metazoa; phylum Chordata; class Mammalia; order Chiroptera; family Phyllostomidae; genus Anoura; species Anoura caudifer. The sequence continues at coordinate 58,974 of PVKU01000586.1, read as the reverse complement.
GGGGAGATCCCAAGCCTGCTCTGAGGTGGGGAGATTCCAAAGGCTCAAACTGCCAGGGGGGATGGGAAGATGATTCTGCTGCTACAGGAATGGTCAAGAGCAATCAGTGGGGGAATTGCAAAGAAGAAAAGTCCACATGGAATGATTCGCAAAAGAACAAACAAGGCTGGGGTGATGGACAAAAATCAAACCAAGGGTGGTCTGTTTCTGCCAGTGATAACTGGGGAGATATGTCAAGGAGTGACCATTGGGGTGACGCTAATAAGAAGTCTAGCTCAGGAGGTAGTGACAGTGACAGGTCTGTTTCTGGTTGGAATGAACTTGGTAAAACTAGTTCTTTTACTTGGGGAAATAATATAAATCCAAATAATTCATCAGGATGGGATGAATCTTCTAAACCTAACTCTTCCCAGGGATGGGGAGATCCTCCAAAGGCCAGTCAGTCGCTGGGTTGGGGAGATTTGGCAAAGCCAGTCAGCTCTCCGGACTGGAACAAGCAACCAGACATTGTTGGGTCTTGGGGAGTCCCTTCAGCTCCAGGCAAACCCTCTGGTACAGGCTGGCTAGGAGGACCTATTCCAGCCCCAACGAAAGAAGAAGAACCCACAGGCTGGGAGGAACCATCCCCAGAGTCCATACGACGAAAAATGGAAATTGATGATGGAACCTCAGCTTGGGGAGATCCCAGCAAATACAACTACAAGAATGTGAACATGTGGAACAAAAATGTCCCAAGTGGTGGCAGCCGCTCAGACCAGCAAGCACAGGTGCACCAGCTGCTGCCATCTGCAAGTGCCATCTCAACCCCAGAGACAGGCAGTGGCTCTGGTGAGTTGTTGCTTTGTGGAGTTGTTACTTCACAGAACTGTGAGCTTTGTTTCAGGTTACTTTATAATAAAATGTGTTTAAACAGAGTATTTGCTCTGCATACAGGGGCCTGTTTTACTGTAATCCAGGAGAAGCTTATAAATTAAAGGGAAGGTGTTTACCATCAGGGAATTAGCTCTGCCTACAGCAGTATCGGGTGTAAATCCTGCATACTCTGTTCTCTATTAGGAAAACTACAGAAGGTAGAGTAGGGAAGGTGGTATCAAGTGGGGATGTTGTACACTTTTCTCAGTTTTTCAGTCAAGCTGAACTTTCTGTTTTTTTATTTGACTAAAGTATCCTCAAAAATAAAACAGGTATTAACAATACTCTAAATACGAAGTATTGTACTGTATTTGGCCTTAGAAGGGATTTATTTGAATAGGCATGAAATCCAAGTCTGCTAGATATAGTGTGTATATGTATGTGCCTAACACATTTGACAGTATCTTTGGAATATATTCCCACTTTGCGCTCATCACAAGGAACTGATTTCTGTCCATGTGATGATCTGGACAATGACATTTTCATTAAGTGTCATTGGAATGTATTGTCTTAGTTAACTGGATTTGGAGTAGGAGTGTTTTCATGAACTAACCTTTCAGCACCTAATTTTTTCCCCTGAATATAGTTTATTATATTAATTAGTTTTTTGAAGAAACAGCTGTGTATCTAAGAGGAAAGCTATTTTGGTTTTTTTAAACATGTTTATGGCTTTGTCTTTGCTTTGGACAACGTAATAATACTACAAAATTTTTAATAAGCATTGTGTAGCAGCTGTAAATATAAGATATTCAGACCAGTAATCTTGAACGGTTGCACTCACAGTAAAAATTCTATACACTCACTATTCCCCAGCTTGATCATCTGCTTTAATTCACTGTGTTTGGTTCAGACTTACTTGACTTTCCAGGAATTAAATTTGTCTTCAAAGGAGGATGACTTGCCGTAATTAAGGTTATTCAAAACAATTTGTTCTATACCCAGAGGGCAGTTATAAAAGAAGAGGTAAAAAAAAATATTCACACAGTACAGTTACATTAAATAATGGGAAATGATTTATCTTCCTTATGTAAAACAGATGCAGTCTTTTTGCCCCTCACAGCATCACTATTTAGTACATAAATGTGAAGTTCTTCATCTTTTGTTCCCTAAGTATTCCTTATTGCCTCTGATTCCACTGTACCTCCCTACCATGTGCTGATGACTTCTTTTCCCACACTTTCTAAAGGCTGGGGTGAGCCCTGGGGGGAGCCTTCTACTCCAGCCACAACTGTGGATAATGGTACTTCAGCATGGGGTAAACCCATAGACAGTGGTCCCAGCTGGGGGGAACCCATTGCTGTGGCATCCAACACATCCACGTGGGGCTCCAGCTCTGTTGGTCCACAAGCGTTAAGCAAATCTGGTAAGTTATTGATAATCCCTGGTAGCTTTTTTGTAGCAGTGGTGAACTCTCATTGAATATAATTAATTGGATAATGTTTATGTCATTGTTAAGATATCCATGTATCACTATACTAAATGATACTACTTGACTCTTTGAATATGTAACATGGTTTGCCCTTTTATCTTTCCAAATTTCCCTAGCTTTTCTCATTTTCCTTAGAACTGCAACTGTTAATGATTTGCATAACAGTTCACCAAATCTCAATTATATTTTACCAAATTAGATTATCTGGAAATAGTCAAGCAGCTTTCAGGCTATCCAACATGAGAAACCGAATATAATAGTTATGGGGACACATATGCAAACTGTCTGGCTCAGATTCCAGATGATTCCCTAAACATTATACAGAAAATGAGCAAAGTTCAGGAAGTAGCCCATCATTCAGATGAACATTGTCACTGTGCCATAGATTGTGTATGAAACATCCCATAGAAATTCCGAAGGCTAAGTGTAGACACAGGATATTTTTTGCATATGGCTTGCAATACTGTTGGTCACTCTTCCTGAAAATATGTATGAAAAGGAACTCTTCTAAATTTCATCCATTCTCTTTACCCTGTTCATCACCATCCAGATTGAGTGATTGTGAACAAGAATGCCACCATTGACCTGTGTTTAGGAACATGCTGATTCATGAAAGCATGGAAGATATTTTTGGGGAATTTTTAACAAAAATAAATTCTTGTTTAATGAAACTTTAAATTTGGTATATAACATACACTCCTGCTATGCAAATCTGGGAAGGGAAAAACAAGTAGGGTTTTTTAGGTTGTTCGTGCACCTTACCCTGTTAATGTATGCTCATCCTCCAGAAAGAATTGTTTTATTAAAGCATGTTTCTCTTTGTATTACAAATCCACAACCAGGGCCAAAATCTATGCAAGATGGCTGGTGTGGTGAAGATATGCCACTGCCTGGAAATCGCCCCACTGGCTGGGAAGAGGAAGAGGATGTGGAGATTGGAATGTGGAATAGTAATTCTTCTCAAGAGCTTAACTCATCTTTAAATTGGCCACCATATACAAAGAAAATGTCATCGAAGGTAAACATTTCAAGGCCAATGCCCTTGAAACTTTAAATTCCAAAGGTAATTTACCCACAGAAGTTTAATGTTCTGCCTGCCCATTTATGGCAATCAGTATAGTCCAGGCAGTCACCAAATCAGGTATAGCCTCTTGTATGGGCAGCCACCTAGGAAAACATAAGACCACAGGAACTTCCTTTCTCCTCACTGCTACAGCTTGGGATTTCTCTCCTCCTCCACTCCACCAGTGCTGCCTGGGACAACCCTTCACACTAGGGTGGTGCCTACAGTGGTGAGGAGGAAGAGAAGGGCAAATCTCCATGTTGACTCTTGCCATCCCATTGCCAGTTTATCTCCCATTCCATCTCCTCACCTGGAGTCCCCAACCTCCCCTGCACCCAGAGTCATCCTCCTCCTTATCCATCCATTATCTTTGTCCCTTTCCCATCCCCAAAGGTCCTGTGACGAAAATTCCTAGGAATGAGCCAAGCTCATTTTGCTTTTATTATGTGGATAACTGGTATTCCCAGACCTGACTGTACATCAGAATCATGTGGGATTTGTTAAAAGTACAGCTTTCTACATCCCAGGTCTGCTGTAGTTGGGAAATTGAACCACATTTCTTGTCCTAGACAAGCTTCCCAGTGCTTCTGCTGCAGAGCCAGGCTTAAGAACCACAAGTTTGGGGTACTGGTTATTACAAGGAGTGTTGGATGCTGGTGTCTTCCTCCCCTGGAGACCATTTTCAAAATATGTCCCCAGTCTCCCAGGTGTTTCTAATGCATCCTCTCCACCCTGTTTGAAAACTATTCCTTTCTGAGAGGCCTTAAGAATCAGCTGATTGCCAGGGTACCTCTCTGTTAATCCTGGAATTCTAAGTCTAGGACCTGCCATTTTCATTTTTAAAAAATTGTTTTTATTTGGCTGAATTTGCCTGTTTCGTCACCATGTGGCTTATGAAGTGCTTTCCCATATTTTACATAAATCATTTGATCTTTTTAACCTTCTGAGATACCATACTGATGAATTCAAGACTAGAAAAAGTGGTGACTTGCCCAAAGTTGCATAACTAGTAAAGATAGAGCAAGGACTTAAGTTTAGGTCTTCCAAGTCCAAACCCTGTGTTCTTCCCACTGGACCATGCTGTTTTGTGACTTTGTCTTTCCTTACAGGGTCTGAGTGGCAAAAAAAGGAGAAGGGAAAGGGTGTGTAGCCTTTTTACTCTTTCTCCTTTGTTTCTGCTAGTAAAAATCTTTTAGAAAGCAACTGCAAACATTTATTTAGCCTCTGCTGTATGCCAGGTACTGTGCTTGGTGCTGGGGGTTCAAATCACTAAAATATGAGCAGCACCTTCAAGGGGCTCTGAGTCTATCTAGTTCGGGTCATTAGAAGCACTCTAAGCACTGTCAGATTTAATTTGGAACATGCCTGGGGGTTGGGATGTGTTAAGCAAAATAGTAACCTGACATCACCAAAATGTAGAGTTTCTGGAAAGTGAGGAGATCTGGCTCTGTATTTAGATTAAGGGCAGATTGTAAAGAGTTTTTAATACCATGCCCAAGAATTTGAACTTTGGTATGTATAAATGTGGAGCCAATGAAATTGAATAGAAGGTAACAGCAGTTTGATTTTTAAGATTAATTTCTTTAAAGAATATTAACCAGTGATAGAATGAAAGATAAATTGGAACAGAGGAAAAGATCAGAGCCAGGGATCTAAGTTGAGAAGCTTCCACATTCACTCAGGTTAGAGAGGAGGGCCTGGATTGCGAAGCAAGAATGGATCCATAGCAGAAAGGACTGATTTGAGAAACATTTGTAATAGGACAGAAGGCCTTGGCAACCAGTTAGTCTAGGGGTGGGTGTAAAAGAGGAAAGAAATTAAAGACAACTTCAGAACCTCATAAAGGGTTAGGTGCTTGCTTCAGAGACCTGCCTTTAGAGGGGAGATTAAGCTGTGTTCTGTTCCACAGTCAGAAGGAATAGGTAGTAGCAATGGGGAAAGGAAATTAAGGTAGCAGACTGAGAATGGTCCTGTGAGCTTCACATAAGTGGGGAACATTGGTCTCTGTGGCTTTCAGCCTCCCTGTGTACCACCCTGCTAATCATTGACCATTCATTCTCTCAACTCATGTCCCAGTGTAGTTCTGTATGGCCCAAACCCCAACTAGCATCAGAAAGCCAACACTGAGTAGGAGGAACCCCAGCTTTAGCTGCTGCTGGGGATAGTGTGTTGTTAACACAAATTAAAATTTTAAAATATCATATAGAAATGTGGTATTTTTTGAGTATACAGCACATAGCATAATTAACTTAAGAATTAAATTAAATTCTTTGGACTAACCTGAGAACCTAATGACTCTTTAACTTTGGTTTGGTGTGAGAGTTTTACAAATCCAAATTATAATTTTTCCTTCAGAACACAGTCCATTTGTAAATTGGAAACTCTAATAAACAGTTCTTTATTCAGAAGACCTTTTTTATGGGTCACTGAAGCCCTTTGCTTCTGTCTTTTCCTTCTGACTGCTTGCCTTTAGAGATTTCTCTGTACATTACAGCTATACCAGAGGACTGGAGCAAAGGAAGTTGAAAGTCAAATAAGTTGATTTTAAATTATTAACTCTGTTAAGAATTGATTGGAGGAGATATTGGCTAAAAATGAGAGTTGGGAATTGTCTTAAAGTTTATTAATCCATCACTATACAAGATAAATAGAAATAGCCATGGCATCTTTCTACTCTTTTATTTTACAAAGGGAATGATGAAGGGTGGAAACAAACAAGAAGAAGCATGGATAAATCCATTTGTTAAACAGTTTTCAAATATCAGTTTTTCGGTAAGTGTTTTCCTAACAGCTGCTGCCTCCTTTAATGATGGTCTGTAAATTTACCCTGATTTCATTTTTTTTGTTTTCAAATTAGAGTAAAATTGGCCACTAAGCCTTTGTTCTAGTTTGAGCTAAAAAAAAAAAATATATGATCACATATCTTATTTAAAAATAATTTTACTAGACAGTGAAAAATGAGGTTTTATGTTTCACTTGAATTTCACAATGAAATAATAGTAAAATTCTTTATTTGTTTATTTATTTCCATTGATAAATTAAAGTCTGCTAACCTGCTGCTTTTTCTTAACTTCAGAGAGACTCACCAGAAGAAAATGTGCAAAGCAATAAGATGGACCTTCCTGGAGGTAAGAAAAAATTAAATCAGTTTGAATTTATATTTGTGCTTGATGGACAGACATGTCTGTGACATGATTCTACGAAAGAGCACCTTCCTAGGCCATGAGAGAGGAAACCTAGGTTCCTGTTGCAGAATTGGTGTGCCTTTAAAGTATGAATCACTGCAAAGCTAAGGTAGTGGTAACATTAGTCTGAAGCATGGAATTAAAGAATTTTAGGCAGGAAAATGACATTTGGATTTGTGTTTTAGAAAAATAATCTTGGCTATAGATTGAAGGTATTTTAGGACAGAAAACATTGGAAGCAGAGAACAGACAGAAAGATACTACACATAGCAAAGCCAGTTAGAGATTCATTGCAGTAGCTAGTAAGAATTTTCTGAACTCCAGGTGAAGACAGTAGGTGTCAAGAATCTAATTCAGTGGAGATGTGGCAATTAGAATCAACAAAAGTTGAACCAGTTTGTTGTGGAGGATGAAGAAGTAGATTTGATAAAAGGTCATCCCATGTGTGCTTGCCTGGGCAGTTTATCAGTTGTTGTATTTAGTCTGAGTCTAGGCAAGAGAGAGAAACTACAGAGTAATGTGAACAGGAAAAGTTTAATGTAATTATAAAGAATTAGTATTAACGGGATGGGAGTAGAAAACAGAAGACTGTATAAGAACAACAATTAAAATAAAATTTAATTAAAAAAAAAAAAAAAAAAGAATTAGTATTAGATCCCTGACCTGGTGGCTCAGTTGGTTGAGAGCATCGTCCTGTACACCAAAAGGTTACAGGTTTGATTCCTGGTCTAGGCACATGCCCAGGTTGTGGGTTCAGTCCCTGGTCAGGGCATGTATGGGAGGCAGCCAATCAATCTTTCTCTCTACCCCCTCCGCCTCCCTCCCTCCCTCCTGTCTCTCTAAAATCAGTAAACATATCCTTGGGTGAGGGCTTAAAAAAATGTATTAAGAATTATCGAGTAGTATTAGAGTAATGATGGTTTGGTCAGTAAGAGGTAAAGAGAAAGAAATGTGGATATTCTACAGAATATATGAAGAGCAGATAAAAGGAGAAGTCACTATCTTAGGCCTGTGATAGCATGCCCAAGGAAGAGCCCCCGCCCCTACCCCACCTCACCCCAGGGCTGTGATCTTGACTCTTGGACATGGCCTGGGCTCAGTGCATGACAGAGAAGTCACTGAGGTGCCACCCTCATGGGATTATAGAAAATACACCTTCTAGGAGAGGTACCTCACTGGAGCCATTCTGCTACAGAACTGCCTAGGGCTGCTGGTGTGAGCTGCTAGCCAGTGGTGAACAAGTATGGCAGGAGCCAGGTGCCAGGAGCACTGCATATGCTGTGGGAGAGAGCACTGGAACTAGGAGACAAACTTTTTTCCTACAATGTCTCTTGTACCTTCTAGTGACAGAGGTTCATGTCACCTGGCAGAGGAAAAAATATATAAAGTATTTCATTCAGGAAACCAACCACATTTCTAAAATGAACCTATTTTAAGAATATTTTCATTTTGTTAAAAGTTTTCCTTTTGCACTTGCCAGGAATAAGGGTAGTAAGTATTGTGATGGTGGTGGCAGTAACAGACATCTCAAAGGACAGCAGTTGCCACAAAGTGATAGATGAAGTTGGAGAACAGAAAATATGGAAAAGGAGGGCCACAGAGATGAAGAAAGATTTTCAAGTCTATGTGCCTAGGAGAAGAAAGATGCCACTCTCAGGTCTCATGAAGGAAGATCAGATCCTGTGGGGAAAGGTGCTTGGTGTCACCTGTTAGAGTGACAGTGGGACATTTAAATGACTGTGCTTGTTAGCAGGCAGTTAAAGATATGGGACTGACCTCAGGAATGAAATCAAAATAATGTTTATATTTGATGAGCATGTGAATGGGAGTGACTGTCAACACCTTGGTAGCAAGTAAGTCTAAGGGAAGTACGTTTTTAGGGAGAGAGTATACTCAGTGTCTCTGTTTTGACTGAGTCAGCCTTGGTATATCCCAGCATTGAAGAAACACAAGGAAGTGGACCCAGCTATGGAGAGAAGGGGAGAAACCAGGATGGGCATGTGGTAAGGGCCTGGAGGCGGAGAGTAGTGTCCATGTTTAAAAAATTGGTTGAATTATGATGGTAGCTGGGGGGCTGGCTGTTTGAAGCAAAGGTGATTTTTGCAGGATGGGGGTTTCCATAAGAGGAGGTCATATTTGTTGTAGAGAAATCAGAATGAGAAGATTAACGGACAGAGCAAGGCCTATTTGGCTTCCAGCCTCAACATATGCTGGCAGGGGTGATAGTAGGAGTTGCAGGCACTAGACTGGAAGGCATGGAGCACATGGAGGGGTGTCTGGCACTCTGGATAGCAGTCAGTTGTGCCGCTGCTGTTCTTACTGGTTACTGAAAACTGTTTATTGTAAAATTAGCCAGACTATAGATGACCAAAGATGACTTAACCTTCTCTTTACTGGTCTATTTTCAAGTTCATTGGTTGGGTTAAAAAAAAAACAGTATTTGCTAAGCCCAGCTTTAGTTTTGAGGAATTTAAGATGGACTAGAGGCAAGTGTGTTTCTTGTGTCCTTGTCAAGGCAGAAGTCATTTCAGTCTAGAAAGGGAGTATTTTGATTTCTATTGCAAATTTATTCGAAACCAAATAGGTTAATTGTCTTCCTACTTGATGACATAGTTTCTTGCATTTATTAGGAATGTTACAAGACAAACGAATGGACATAGACAAACATAGCCTAAATATTGGTGATTACAATCGAACGGTCGGGAAAGGCCCTGGTTCTCGGCCTCAGATTTCCAAAGAGTCTTCCATGGAGCGCAGTCCTTATTTTGATAAGGTAATTTATTTGTTTGTTTTACCCCTGTGGCTAATAAACCAATATATGTAATAGCATAATTTTCTCATTACTGTTTTAAAATGTTAATATATAAATGTTATAATCCATGCTGAATCCTCGTATTGGATTTGTAGTTCATTGTCCTTCCGATATGTTAGCTTATCATAGGGATTGCATTTATATTTTCTTCTTAATCCCATAAAATATGTTTGGTTTCTTTTTATGTGCTCTAGAATTAACACTAATTTGATCTCTTCTGTTTTCTACCTGTTTCCTGTTGATGCTGGAATGTCATGTGACTTCTCTTCTGTTCCTGCAATGATTTCTCCCTTCCACTTGTTTGCTTGGCTGGTGTTGCGCATCTTTCTGTCTGTCCAATCAGGATGGCATTGTAGCAGATGAATCCCAAAACTTGCAGTTTATGTCCAGTCAGAGCATGAAGCTCCCCCCTTCAAATAGTGCACTACCTAACCAGGCCCTCGGCTCCATAGCAGGGCTGGGTATGCAAAACTTGAATTCTGTTAGACAGGTAAGTCCACATGTATATTTTAGGCTCTCTGTTGAATGATTTGTAGAAGCAGTAAACTCTCTCTCACATGTAGTTACTGTGTTTAAATCAGTAGTGTGGTAATGAGCTGTTGGTCCCTGAAGAACACCTGGCTGTTTGTTTTTGTAGAATGGCAATCCCAGTATGTTTGGTGTTGGAAACACAGCAGCACAACCCCGGGGCCTGCAGCAGCCTCCAGCACAACCTCTCAGTTCATCGCAGCCTAATCTCCGTGCTCAAGTGCCTCCTCCATTACTCTCCCCTCAGGTTAATAAACTTCCGTGATAATTACCTTCATTTTACCTGGAAAAAAGAACCATGAATAATTTTATATTTGAATGAGATAACTGGCTGGTCATTATAATTTGTATTGGCATCTTTAAAATGCAGCTAATTCAGAATTAGCTGTTATTACAAAAGGATACAGAGGAAGGGGAAGAAAATGAGTCAGAGGTAATTTAAAATTTACTATTTCATAAAACATCTTGAGGAGGGTAATACCAAAGCACATTTGCTGATTTAAGATTCATCTCTGTCATCTTTTAATTAACTCATGAAAGAATTTGTGAACAACAAATTAGTAAAGCAAAGAAAACAGAAGGTACATAACCTCCCACATAATAGTCCACAAGTTTGATTACTCTATTGATAATTTAAAATACACAGTGCATTTAGCTAGTTTGAGTTATTTTATCACACTATTAACTTACCATTGTGATCCTAAGGTTCCAGTTTCATTGCTGAAGTATGCACCAAACAACGGTGGCCTGAATCCGCTCTTTGGCCCTCAACAGGTAGCCGTGCTGAACCAGCTATCCCAACTAAACCAGCTTTCTCAGATCTCCCAGTTACAGGTAAGTAGACTGATAGCCTCTTATTTGGTATACGTTCAGTGAGTGTCCACTGGTGTGCTGGGCTGTACAGGAAGTATTGCAGTCATGACCCTCATGAAGCTCCCAGTCTTTTTAGTGAAGAAGGTGGTGAACCCAGAGGGCAGGAGGCTATGAGAGCAAGCCCAGCTGAGTGTGGGATTGCATTGATGGTAGGATGATCAGGAACAATTTCCCTGGAAGTTTAGGTTGAGTGAAAGCCTGAATTCAACAGACTGATTGGAGGCCAACCTACCATAGTCACTCTGCAGATTGCTAATCTGCTGTGGCATAATACTGACAGCCTTTTTGCAATCTTCCCTGCAGCGGTTGTTAGCACAGCAGCAAAGGACGCAGAGTCAGAGAAGCGTGCCTTCTGGGAACCGGCAACAGCAAGACCAGCAGGTAGAACAGAACCTTCCCCTTGCTGTGCTGAAACTCATCTCATATATCACTTCCCTTGTAACAAGACTCAAAGTGCTTTTATCAAAACAATGAAATATGTTGTTTGTTAAGTCCTGTTTGCCTGGAGTTATACCAACTGGTACATGGTGACTGTTCACCTGGCTGAGCAGAGGAAAGGGAATGAAAAAATGAAGAGGAATATGTGGGTGTCTGGAAAGACTCTTCACAATTTTTCCCAATTGTTTTGTCATTTTAAGGGTCGGCCTCTTAGTGTACAGCAGCAGATAATGCAACAGTCTCGTCAACTTGATCCAAACCTATTGGTGAAGCAGCAGACGCCGCCATCTCAGCAGCAGTCACTCCATCAGCCAGCCATGAAATCTTTCCTTGAAAATGTCATGCCCCACACTACACCTGAGCTGCAAAAAGGGCCATCACCGATAAATGCTTTCAGCAACTTTCCTATAGGTGGGTGTCTCCTTGGCCAGTCACTCAACTGATGTTTGGGTCTCACAAGCTTAAATCCTTCTCTTACCTGATAGGTCTGTTCCCTTGTGAAGGCTACAGTGGTCCTTTAGCTGTTCCCTCTTCCAGGTTTAGCCTGTCTTTGTGCTTCAGGGAACATGGTTCATGCTCTCCATTCAAGAAAACCATACCATTTCAAAAATTCCACACTCATATTTGAAGTGGGTTAGAATAAAGGTAATATTTCTTTTTAATATCCAGATATCTTAATGATAGGTTATGAAGGGGCAGGCCAAAGCTATTGTTATTTAAAAGAGCACACCAGAGAAATTTTGAGCAGAACTGCTCTGGTGAAACAACTAGCAACATTATAGTTTTCAGAACCTGAAAATTTGATTATTATCTAAATATTTATAAATGATTATTGAAATAAATGTAGAAAATGGGGGTGGGAGGAGGCATTGCCTTTATCACATTTGCTATAGTTTTCCCTTGCCCTTTTTTCACTATGTCTCCAGAATTTTATTCCTTCTGGAAATTCAAGGCATATATGTGTTTCCCTTCCTTAGATCCCTTTTCTTCTTGTGCCTTTTGATCCTATCTGACCTTGTTTGTTCACATCCTGTTCATTTTGCTTTTTCTTTCCCTTTTCCCTTACAATATTTCTTTCAAAGCAGCTCTGTTTGTTGCTAGCCAAGCTGCGTTGAAGATGGTTAGCTACCTAGCATGTCCTGGGCTGTTGGCAAGACTGGAACCTGCCATGGGCCCTGCTGCTGTTTGATTCTGGCCAGGCTCGTACTGCCATGGACTCTCAGCTGGGACCTAAATTGCACTTTAGTCCTTGGGACTTTAGCTGTCTTTTAGAGTCCCAGAATCAGTTCCTTGTCAGTTAACACTGCAGGTGAATATTGTAGAAGCCATTTGGTAGTGACTAGATCAGGGGTGTCAAACTCATTTTCACCGGGGGTCACTTTAGCCTCGCTGTCGCCTTCAAAGGGCTGAAATAATTTTAGGACTGTATAAAAGTAACTACTTCTTGACAGTTAAGGAGTTGAAATTACATTCGGCTCTTTGAAGGCAACCACAAGGCTGATGTGGCCCCCAGTGGAAATGAGTTTGACACCCCTGGACTAGAAGATCCCAGAGACAGCAGTTCAGTAGTAATAGCAAGAGAATAATACCCAAGGATATTGAGATGTTTTGGTCTCACTAGTGAAGAGAAATGATTCATTGGTTGGTTGCATGCTTGACATGTATGTAGGGCCAATGAGGAGATAATTTTCTGTATATGGATTTCCTATTCAGGATGGCTTTACAGCAAGAGCTACCTTTTCCTGATCAAAATAAATCTGCTTAATCTGGGCAAACACCAGCATGGTTCTCTAAATTAGCCATTGGAAAACTACAGCCTGTTGCCTGAATTTGGCCAGCTACCCGATTTTGTAAATAAAGATATATTGGAATACAGCCACACTCTTTTTAATCCTCACAGTAGGGCTTTTTTTTTATTTTTTCATTGCTTTTAGAGAGAGGAATGGGGAGAGACATCAATGTGAAAGAGAAGCATTGATCAGTTGCCTCCCGTACATGCCCAGACTGGGAATTGTACACACATGAACAGGGAATCAAACTCACAACCCAGGCATGTACCCTGCCTGGGAACTGAACCCACACCAGGACAACACTCCAACCAACTGAGTCACACAAGCCAGGGCTGGCCATGATCTTTTGTTAATGTATTTTCTTTGTCTGCTTCTGTCTTCTAAAAAGAGTCACATAGAAACACTGAGACCTTCTGGTCTGTAGAGCCTAAGATATTTACTCTCTGAACCATTAAAGAGTTTGTCAACTCTTGGATCTAATGGTGGGTCCAGAGACTAGCAACTGTAATTGATCTCTTCAAAAATAGGTATGAACTCTGGCTGATGTGGCTCATTTGGAGCTTCATCCAGGGGTGTCCAACCTTTTGGCATCTCTGCACCACACTGGAAGAAGAGATGTCTTGGGCCACATGTTAAATACATTGTGACACATAATCACACAAAAAAATCTCATAATGTTTTAAGTAAATGTACGATTTTGTGTTGGGCCACATTCACAGTCATCCTGGCCTACATGCAGCCTGCACGCCTCAGGTTGGACACCCCTGCAAGTTTGGCGGTTCAAGTCCCAGTCAGGGCACGTACCTAAGTTGTAAGTTGGATTCCCACTTGGGGTGTGTATGGGAGGCACCAGTCAGTGTTTCTCTCACATTGATGTTTCTCCCTCTCCCCCTTCCTCTCTCTTTAAAATCAATAAACATTTGTTAATAGGTATGATATTAGAAAGTTTGTATTATTAAAATTCTTAAGTCTGATTTAATATCCTGTGGACTGTTATCAGATTAAAATGTTTAAACCCATTTTTTTTAACTTTAGAAGATTTTTCCTTTATTTTTAACGAGCATGCCAAATGATTCTGATGTTGATTTTCCCTGGATCACATTTCAAGAAACACTGGAGTAATGGGTCAGTTTTCTGACCACAGTACTGAAGATAGAAATTTCCATCCTTGTTCCATGGGAATATCTAAGTCTGACATGTCATCATCAGAGTTGGAGTAAATTACACCTTAGGGTATGTGGGTCTGATCCTAAGGTACAGTTGTTAGAGCAGGACAGTTTTACTTTTAAATGACAGTCTTCATTGGCTGGTCAGCCAGTTGAAAAATTGTTTGGTTTGCAAGCAAAAGATAGCAACTGGAAGTGACCAAAGATAATTCTTCATGTATGGTGAATTAGGAAGTAGGTGAAGAGATATATCTTATTAGAGATGAACTTACAAACTTTCATGTTTAGCCTTCTTAAAATTTTTCCCTTATTTTTCCAGGGAATGTAAAAATAAAATTATATGGAGAAATAGTTTCCCACAGTTAAGGCAGTTTTATAATAGTAACAGTTTTGTGGTTTGAAAACATCATATTATGAGTATCAGAGTAGCTACTTGGGATTTCTCTGTGCTGCTGTCTGGTAACCTACCTATGACTGTTTCTCCCCACTCACTTTCTGCATGACCTTGGATAGGGGGGTTGCAGGTATCTGTCATCATTTGGCTGGGCCACATTTATTAAGGGACTTAGGCAGGATTGAAGATGTTAGATTATGACATATGTTTTTCTAGGAAGTGGCAGTTGTATCTGAAGAAAAATATGCTATATTTTATAAAGCTTTTAAAAATTATTTCATTTTTAAGGCTTGAACTCAAACTTGAATGTAAATATGGATATGAACAGTATTAAAGAGCCACAGTCAAGACTAAGAAAGTGGACTACAGTGGACAGCATTTCTGTGAACACATCTTTGGATCAAAACTCCAGCAAACATGGTATAAAATATATTCTTTCTTTAAAAAAAAAAAAAAAAAAGGGCAAAACAAAACTGTGGAATCCTAAATTTAGGACTTTATATGTTTTAAACAGCCAAATTCTCCTAGCACCTGTCCTCATTTTTAAAAATACTTTATTAGTAAAAGTTAAATTAAAAAGCAAAATTAACCTTTCTTATGTTATTGTACAAAATAGATATCAGATTACATCTTTAAAAATGGTCTTCTAGGGTTTTGCAGTTGATTTTATTGTTCTAATGTCCTACTTGTTAATATTTATGCAGTTTAATCTGATGTAGCATATTCAAAACTTCCAACCACAGTTTGATTTCTATCAGTCTCATATATTGATACATTTTCTTTATATATCTGATTGATATGTGTAAATCACATAGATTCAATATTTTTATCAGTTACATTCTGAAATGTTTTAATTTTATTTAATATTATCCATTCATCTAGGCAATGTTAATGGAGTATCTTCTGCTTTCCCAGGACTGTTCTAAGTACCTGGAATGCATAGGTACATGTGTACATACACACAATTAAGTGTATGTAAGCAAGTAAAAAAGTCAATGCATGTAATAGTACAAATAGTATAACAATGTGAAACCCACTGGAGGATTGAATCGGGAAAAACAACAATGGGTGTGGCAGGTATGCAGAGGCTTTAGAGAGATTCATCGTGAGCCATCATGAGCGGAGTCTTCAAGTTCACCAAATGAATGAGGAGAGAGAAAACAAAGAGAGTATAGCACATGAAAAGGTCAAAGACAGGCAGGGCAGCATGGTAAGTGTTCTATGTGGGCACATCTGGAGGTGAAGATCAATGAGAGAAAGAAGGAAGATGAAGATGGAATTATAGCAGGTATAGAACAAATAATGGAGAACTTTGACGTCACAGATCATTGTAACTATGACAAGGGTGGCTGTGTAGAGGCATATCTGACTTAACGAAGTCTAAGTGAGAGGAAGGGGGGCGATGGGCACAAGGGAGTGCATCAGAGAAAGTGTTAGAATTCAGGACTAACTGAACTCCTGCAAACATTAATGTGTCTATAATGTGCCTCTTATGCATCTAGACCCCTTCAGTGTAACCCCTGGATCTTTAATAAGACTCGGCTCAAAAGTCATTTTCAGGAAGCCGCCTCCAGGCTCTGGTGCTCTTTATATGTCTATCTTGTATGTGTCCATTTAGGCCTGTCTCCTTCACAGGACATTAATTCCTGGGGAAGAGTGCCTAGCTTTGCTTATTCTGTAGCCCCACTGAGCACAGTTCAGCACTCAGTGAACATTTGCTGGGTGAGAGGATGAGTGGATGGTAATGCATTTAATGGCAGAGTAAATGCAGAAAGGAAAGCAGGCCTGGTATAACAGATAATGAATTGATGTTAGATTTGTTGAATGTGGTGTTTAGGGGGAGAGCTCAGTGTGGAAAAGCCCAGTAAGAAATTGAAGTATTGGCCTACTACTCAGAAGGGAAATCTGGGCTAAAGTAAGATTTGGTGTTCATCAGAATATTGAGTTTATGGCCATGGATGAGGTTACCCCATAAGGAGGGAGCATAGGGAAAAACAACTAGGACAGAACCTTAGAGGTACTGAAGAAACCTGAAAGGCAATGTCTAGGAAAATAGGATGCGGAGACCCAGATAATGTTTCTATCATATGGCTTTCTGTCTTCTCAGGTTAAAATAAATTTTCCATGTCTGTTTTGTGTATCTGAACCTTAGTTTCTTTGTAAGAATGAAATGATCTCTTCCTTTAACTACTGTGGTAGGTGTAATGTATATCACCTACCGTTGACGTTGAACAACATGGGGGTTGGTGCCCCAATCCAGCCCCCCACCCATGCCTCCCCCTACCAGTGCATTTGAAAATCCACTTACAACTTTTGACTCCTCCAAGATGTACTGATAAGCTGCAGTTGACTGGAAGCCTTACCTATAACAGTTGATTAACACATATTTTGTATGTTACTGTATTCTTAAAATGAAGCTAGAGAAAATGTTATTAATAAAATCATAAAGAAGGGAAAATACATTACACAGTATTTATTTGAAAAATATCCCCATGTAAGTGGACTCTCACAGTTCAAACTCATGTTCCAGCATCAGCTATATTCTCGAGTGTTCAGTACACTTACCTGGGACAGTCTCGTTCTTGCTACTGGCTTAACTGTTACCTCAGGAGATGCATGCCTCTAACACAATGGTATTTTTCCAGAGGAAACCCAGCTCTGTTTGCTTAAGCTAAACCTTGTGCGTACATTTTACATTTCATTTTTCTGGTGTTCTCTCATTCAGTTAGTAGTAGAATATAATTGGACTGCAGTTGCTTTATTTATTAGATTTTTATTTGTTAATTTGAGAGACAGGAAGGGAGAGTGGCGGGGGGTGGGGGGGGGAGACAGACATATACATCAGTTTTGTTGTTCCACTTTCACTGGTTGATTCTCGTATGTGTCCTGGCCAGGGATTGAACCTGCAACCTTGGTGTATCAGGGCAACATTCTAATCAACTGAACTAGCTACTCGGCCAGGGCCTATAGTTTAATAAAATGAAGTTTTAATAAGTAGAAATTATTGCTAAAAGGCGTGGGGGGGATACTTTTATCATCTAAGTTCCTGCATGAGAATTGATTACTTGAAATTTGGCAGCTATGTTTACTTACTGTATTACTTGTACCCGCTACTTTATTTATATCCCACTTCACTCCCAAATGTTTTTAGTTCTGCTTACAAAGAAGAAACATGGTTTACTCAAGTAAAAGTAGCTAGATGAGGAAGCCAGAGAAGAGAGGCAAGGGATTTGATGGCATGGCTACATTAGGTCAGGGGTAGGTCAGTGCCCACTGACAAATAGCATGAGGGCCTGTCGGTGTCCTGCTCTGCCATCCCTGAGTGACTGATATAAAAGTTTGGATATTATGACCTGCCTCCAGGAGAAACTCTGTTATAAGTTCACAAGGCTAAAGCAACATTCATGATTCTGCTGCTCTTCTTTCTTTTCTTTTTTCTTTTCTTTCCTCTTCTTTTCTGAGATTTTATTTATTTATTTATTTATGTATTTATGTATTTATTTATTTATTTATTTATTTTTAGAGAGGGAAAGGGAAGGAAACAGAAAGGGAGAGAAACTTCAATGTATGGTTGCCTCTCGAGCGCCCCACTCTGGGGACCTGGCCCGCAACCCAGGTATGTGCTCTGACTGGGAATCAATCTGGTAACCCTTTGGTACGCAGGCCAGTGCTCAATCCACTGTGCCACACCAGGCAGGGCAGTTCTGTTGTCTTTTACTAGAAGCTCAAGCTAGAGTGGCCTTGAGTCCATGAGCCAGGACTTTTCCCTACCTATTTTAAATTTGTTGTGAGTGGACTAAGTACTTGGTTCTTTTTCAGCCACCTCCCATTTCAATTAATTGTACTTCCTTCCATTAAGTTACTGAAGTTGGAAACTTAGAAACATTCTCTTTGTAATAAAAGTTTTTTGAGATGATTTACAGATGATTTTTAGATATATAATGCAACTTCTTTTAGAGTATAATTCAGTGGCTTTTAGTGTATTTTCAGAGTTATGTATCTGTCACCACAATCAATTTTTAAACATTTTCTTGTCAAAATGTTGCGCAGTCCTCCTATCTCCACTTTTCCATCTCTCCCAGCCGTAAGAGCTCATCTTTCTGTGTTCAATAGATTCATCTGTACTGATTGTTCTATATAAATGATAACAGGTATTGTCTGGTCCTTTGTGACTAGCATGTTGGCTTAGCATAGTGTTTTCAAGGTTCATTCATGTTATAATATTCCTAAGCACTTCATTCCATTTATCCATTCAGCAGTCGATGGCTGTTCAAATCTAGAAGATACTCTTGAGTTCTTCCTTTCTCCTACCTTCCACATCCAGTCCCCCTGAGACTAGTGCCCCTTCCATTTCTCAAATGCATGGTGCATGTATCCATTGTGTTTCACTGTCTGTACAGCCTTCCAGTGTCTCCCTGCTTCCACGCTCACCTTCGCTTCAATTTTACAATACAGCAAAGTGATCTCAAAACAAATCCAGCAATATTACTTCTCTTAAAACCCTTTGATATAAAGTCCTCTTTGCTGTGTCCTACAGAGTCCTGCCTGAGGGTGTTGCAAATTCTGGTGCCTTCTAGGAGTAGGGTGGTCTGCAGCGGTGAGGCCTGGGGCAGCTAGAATATACACACCACACCTGCAGCCTTTGATTACAGACATTTAAAACAAAACATGCTTGGTCATCCCTCCTTTCAAGATCAGGGCCCCATCCTTCATGTTGTTCACAAAGTGGTCTTTCAGTTTCTCAGACATGCCAAACTGTTTCTCTCCTCAGGTCTTTGGAGGCCATGCCCACCACCTAGAATCCTACCCCAGCCCTTTCTTTGTGTGCTAGCTTGGCCCCTCCTTGCCTTACACTCTGTCTGTTCCATATCTGTCCACCTGTCACCTTTTTGTTAGGATATACTATCATTAAGGGGAAGGACTCAATTCATCTCACTCAGGTTTCTGTGTCCAGCATTTAACACAGTGCCTAGACTGTCCCAATGAGAACATGCTGTGTTTGCCACTTGTGTAAAGCATTAGTTATTCTAAGATGCATTCAGAGATGGGTACAGAGAATAAATTACAACAAGATGATCATTTTTAAGTGTAAGTTGTGTTTTTATGGGCTTTCTCATCAATTCTGGTAACAGATATCTTTACTAGTGCTGTGTAGTCCCACAAAGTGGAGTATAGGATAGAAATGTAAATGCTCTGATGGGAAGGATTCTCATTGCCTCATTACCTGCACATTATCTCGTGGGCAGTAACGTCTTGGGTTTCCAGGCACCACTCAGGATGTTCTCGACCACAGCTCTTTTATTCCTGAACCTAGTGTTCTTTAGTGAATCTGCCCACAGAAGGGTGCACCATGCTTGTTTTCCATTTAGGCCAAAAGACAAGTGTCTTCATCATTTGGAAATAATTTCATACTCCTATTCTGGTCACTTACATCCTTCTTGAAGTAAGAGCCATGATAATATCAGATCTCAATCATGAGAGAGTCAAAGTGGTGGTGAAGGTCTGCAAGAGAAAGGAGACCTTTCTTTCCTCTCTGCATCTTCACACAACCACAGAACACAACAGATACATTGATCATATATTTTTCTTCCATCTCATGGTCATTTTTCCCCTTGTAGGTGCTATTTCAAGTGGTTTTAGGCTGGAAGAGTCTCCGTTTGTTCCCTATGACTTCATGAACAGCAGTACTTCACCAGCCAGTCCTCCAGGTTCAGTGGGAGATGGCTGGCCACGTGCCAAATCGCCCAATGGCTCTAGCAGTGTTAATTGGCCACCAGGTAATATGCAACGGCTTTCTTCATGACTTAGTAGTGATTTAGCCCAGTCCTATCTGATTGGTCTGACTGCGCTCAGGATACGAAGGAATGGAGCAGGACAGTGAAAAGTCAGGCATCAAGTCTGCCCTCTTATTTCTATGCTCCCAACAGTGAAAGTGGGACTGGTCCCATGGACTGGTGTGAAGGATAATATAAAAACCTTCATTTGTTGTCCCTCTTCAGCTGTGTCAGGGAACCACCCTGAGAGTGTGTCAGTTGTGCTGAGGAATTAGCAGAGATGCTCCCATGCCTGTCTTGTTCTACTCAAGTTGCTGTGGTTTTGTGATTTGTTAGAAAGCGCTTTAAGCTGTTACTGTACAAAATGCACAAATCTAAAGCGTTGATTTCTATTGTAAAAACTTGGGACTTAATTCATAAGTAATAGCTTATATATACTCATTATGAATCAAAATAGTTGAGAATTGCAGACTTTAGTGGTGAAGTTTTACATGTTTAATAATGAATTTTTAAATGTGATTAAGCCTTAACTGATTTTAAATTTCATTTCCAGAATTTCGCCCTGGTGAACCATGGAAAGGTTATCCAAACATTGACCCTGAAACTGACCCTTACGTCACTCCTGGCAGTGTCATAAACAATCTTTCAATTAATACTGTGCGGGAAGTTGACCACCTCAGGGACAGGAACAGTGGTATGTAGGCGGGTACACATCAATTTCTGGACAACCTGGTTTAAGAATGGCTCAAAGTATGTGCAAAACCTTCAGCAGCAAAAGTCACTCTAGCACTTCACGGCACCTGACATCCAAAAGTCATAACAGTGAGAACAGAGTTGTCCCTTTTCCCATAGGTGACTTAGCCACCTTTTAAATGATGAAGGTTTATTATCACTTGATATGGTAAACATGCATATTAAGTTAATAAAGTTAACAGAGGACCAACAAAATTTGTTTTATGGTAATTGTATTAGCAGCTGTAGCTTGTTGCTTACTTTATAACAACTTGCAATATTGAGGTTATTAAGAAATGGGTGTTGTAAGAGATGTTTTATTATTATTTGTTTATACTCTGGATATTAAAGAATTTTCATCTGGAAAATCAATTTGGCTTTCTCTGTCTCTCAGAGAGTGAAAATAACACAAATTTTAAGGGTCTCTGTACTCCAGATGCACTTTTTAATGGATTATCAAATAAAATCATCTTACTACCTACCATGTGGTTATTTTTCACTATAGGCATTTGCAAGTATTTCATAACATGCAGTGTAAAAAAGAGTGAAATGAATAAGAATATTTTCTGTTTCTGTAACATCTATACTTCCATCTGTCTTTAAAACAAGTAAAAATAAAATGTCCACCAGTTAGTGTTTGCCATATCACAGTGGGTAAGAAAGAATTGCCATCATTCTAACATGACTGGGCTTAGCAGACAGCTATGCAGAAATAGTTAAAGCCACTACTGTCACAGGAGAAAGAAGTGGGGGACAGAGCCCAGCAGGCATTCTCACTCATGTCCTGGTAGTTCATGAAAAATTCTGGTGCGTGCAGGATGTGGGCTTCTTGTCAGTAGAAAATTCTGAAAGTTGGGAGAGGAATTCAGTTTTCATATTAAGAGAAACATACCACTGAAGGTTTTGAGTGGAAGAATCGACATTTAAGGTGGGCAACCTGACAGTGGTAAACAGATGAATTGTAGTGGGAGACCAGTTAGGATCTTTTAGAGTGATCAGATAATGGTCAAGTCTGGCGCTAAACTAGAAAGAACCAGGAGAAAGGCTAGGTTTTAGAGGCTGAATATGGGGCATGATGGAGGAGGAAAAGGCCTGGTTAACTGGTAGTGCCTGGGAACCTTGGTGAACTGTCCAGTAAGAAGTCATTGGGGTCTAAAGACAGGAGTTGGGAGCAGTTAGAATAGTCTTCTTTTTAGAGCCCAGTCCCGAGGGGGTGAAGCCAGGGGTGTCTCAGGCCATACTCAACTGTTGGAGCACGTTCTCACAGACTGTTGTGAGAAAACAGGAGTACAAGAGAAAGCACCTCTCCAAGCCATGGCGAGAACAGTGAGCCAGCTCTTAGCATGCAGTTTTGAGGGCAAGAAAGAAGGTATAGTCTTGGACACCATCTGTGACCCTGAGCATACCTCTTTCCTTTCTTGTGGCTGCTGTGAAGTTGCAGTTTTATTGGATGCTTTTGCTTATCCTCAAATGCCATGTCTCTTGTTGTGGGGATGACTAATCAGGCTCTTCCCCCACATAGGGTCATCCTCATCCTTGAACACCACGCTGCCTTCAACTAGTGCCTGGTCATCCATTCGTGCCTCCAACTACAACGTTCCCCTCAGCAGTACAGCACAAAGCACTTCAGGTGGGCTGAGCTGGGCGGTTACATAATCCATCTTCCTTATCTGCTAAAATAACCAGCTTTCACTCAGAGCTCTCAGCTCCACTGTTAAGTGCTTGCTGTGTGCCTGATCACCCATACCTGTTTCTGTGTGACAGCACACATCAGGAAATGGGCTGGCGCACTCTCTCTCCCCCTCTCTCGTGCTTGCTGTTTGTTTGTTTGTTTGTTTGTTTGTTTGTTTGTTTGTTTGTTTAAAGCCAGACAGTCCCAGGTTTGAATCCTGGCTCTGAACCCATAAGCAAGTGGGTCCTACTCTGACCTTCAGTATGTGGTTTAACCATTCTACTTGGTAGAGAGTAGATGCCAGGTGACCTTGGCACAGGGAGGCACCTAATGATACCTGCTATGATGGCTTCACAGGTAGGGGCTACCTTTGTAGTCCATTTTTCCATGAGTAAACAACAAAGCTCTGAGATCTATTTAATGACCTATGTGACGATCTTGAATAACACCCCAATTGCTATTTTCGAGCAATTCAAAGCAGTGTTTTTTGCTTTGTTTTGATTTCAGTTAAAGTAAGTTTTGTACACTGGGCTAAGAAGAATCTCACAGATCTTAAAACTGCATAACAGAGAAGTGGTCCGAGGGTTTTGAGGTGAAGGAGCACTTTCCTTTCGGCTTTTTGCCTCCCTTTGGCACTTTGGTTTGATTTAGGGGTTTATAATAGAGCTTCATTTTGTTAGTTTGATTTGGTTTCAGTGGGAGAGTAGGTATTACCATTAATTAAATTTCTGTTTTTTAAAAGCACTCTCTCCCCCCTCCCACTTTTTTTCCTCTTCAAGTAGCCAGAAATAGTGATTCCAAATTGACGTGGTCTCCGGGTTCAGTCACAAACACCTCACTGGCCCATGAGCTGTGGAAGGTCCCTCTGCCACCTAAAAACATCACTGCTCCGTCCCGCCCACCCCCGGGGCTCACTGGTCAGAAGCCACCCTTGTCTACGTGGGATAATTCTCCCCTTCGTGTAGGTGGAGGATGGGGAAATTCTGATGCCAGGTATACCCCAGGTAAGATGAGGGATGTGAGATGGTTTCTTAAGATTTCTTTGCTGAACGCTGACCAGCACCAGCAGTCTGGTGTAACAAAGACTTAAGCAGTACCCACTATAAAGTAGGATTAGAACTTAAATAAACGTGCTACCCCTAGTGCATTGCCTTAATGTCCGTGACAGTCTTAAGTTTTACTTTATATTTTGCCCAGTTTTCCTAAGAACACTTACCTAGAGATACTCCGCAGTTGTGGTAAATGAATGGAATGGAATCTCCTTTCTTCCAGAAGTTCCACAACTGCTCATTTTAAAATGTGTAGTTACTTCCTGTTCATGGCAGGCTTTTAGAATACACCATATCACACAGAGTGGAAGCTGTCACGTGACAACAGGATAGGTGGGAGCAACTCATCTGGGCCTTGAAGAGCAAGGCCTGTTTGGGTGAACCCTTGGCCTAGACATAGGGTAACATACAACATTGTTTAAACAGGGATATTTGAGAGTAACAGGTGCTGTTAATCCTGCAGGGCCACCTGGCATATAGTAGACTGTCTCAGGAAACTGGGACAAGTTGTTCTCCTATCTCTACTCCTGTGAATTACTAGCACTGGACTTGCACAGGTATCATGTTCCTGCCCACCTTCCTAACACACACAGCTCCAGATTTGACTCAGAGCTATCTGCCAGTTCTCCCAGTAAATACAGTCTGTCTTTTCATTATGCCCTGCCCCCAAACTTTGTCATCTCCAGGTAACATCTCATTAAAAATTTATGATCTTTAGACAGGTGATTGGCTGAAATAAAACTTAGAGTGTTTCCTTTGGTGGGAAAGTTTTGATTCCGTGAAAAGAATGCTTGAGTGTTTTAAGCTACTAACTACAAATTAATGTAGTGAGTGCCACGTATAAATCATTTTTTCAGGCCACAGATCAGATGTCTGGTAGTATAGAGTAAGGGGATGTAATAGAAATGGCCTGAGAGCCCCCAACCTAAGGGAGGGTTGGTGGGGTCGAGTGGGATCTGGAAGCCTGAAAGAGTAGCCAAGCAAAACGAGGGAACTGTACATGCCAAGGCAGAGTCTAGAGAAACACTAGGGCTCCCTGTTTGACTTCGAAGAGGTTTTGGGGGTGAGGCCAGTGTTCGGGGAGAAATGAGTAGGCATAAGCTATGTCATTGAGCTGCCTTCCTAAGCTGCACCAAAGTGTATGTGAAGCACCTTTAAATAGTTGTAAACGGGGCTGACTTAATCATGTTCTCAAGATCTACTGTGGGAAGAGAAGGCAGGAAGGCCAGGTGGCAAGCTCCTGTTGGTGTCTGCACAGTTGCCAGCTCTTAATGTCCCCTCAGAGTCTCACCCCTGTGGGACATGCATGCCAATTCATCAAATGACACCTGAGAGAATCACAGCCGAGGCCTTCCTGCAGATGATACTATTGTGAGATAACTTCAGCTTTATAAATGAAAAGACTCCAAAGGGTTATCTTTCTTTGTGGATCACCAGCCAGGAGCCCCATGACCCTCCCACATACCTGTACTTTTGGGATATGCTTGTCAAACACTGTCTTTCAGGCCACAGTCTCAGAAAACTGACTTGGTCCTTTTTCTTCCTTGTTTAGGGTCCAGCTGGGGTGAGAGCAGCTCAGGGAGAATAACAAATTGGCTTGTTCTAAAAAACCTTACACCTCAGGTAAGAATACCAGGTATCCTGGTTGGTTCATACAGATAAACTAGGTGGTATGGGAGCAAAGGTTTCCAGACTTGTTTGATTTGAAGTGAGGACTCCGCAGGCCTGCTATGTGCTAAATAGAAGTCAAGGCTGAGCAGAGGAGATGGAAGAGGATGGTCTTCAGATCCTTAGGCAGGCTGTGGTCTGGTCCAGCCATTCTTACCTATACAGTTTGTGTGGGAGCTGACCGAAAATACAGATTCCCTGACCTAAGACTCTGGTATAGTGGATGTGGCTAGGCTTGGGGCTCTGTTTTCACTAGGCGCATTCAAATGAATTTGGTGCAGGCAGCCCTCGTATTTCACTTTGAGAAGTCCTGGGCTGCCCTTTCCAGGTAGAACATTTTCTCAGTCCCTGAATCGACCTCTCTGGAAGAGCCTGCTCCTCCTCCCCCAGGGAGCATGCCTTGATAGATCCTGTCCTCAGGGCAGGGAGAGAAGACTTGAAGCCACAGCAGGGGCAATGGCTAATTAAGGAATTGGGGATCTAGGGAATGTCCAGGAGTCTAGAGGCCACAGAGGTATGGCTCTGGGACCAGTGGAAGTGGGGCAGTGGGTACTGTACCCCATCATAGCAGTGAGTCCCAGTGAAAAGTGGCATCAGGAGTGAAGAACCTTGGGCAAGAGAGAGTACGAGAGTCCTATCCTAGGACGACCTCCCTGAGTGGTCCTTGTGACAGCACATCTAACTGACCGTTCCGTACTCTGTCCTAGATTGATGGCTCAACTCTGCGCACCCTGTGCATGCAGCATGGCCCACTGATAACATTCCACCTGAACCTCCCACATGGAAATGCTTTGGTCCGTTACAGTTCAAAAGAAGAGGTAGTGAAGGCACAGAAGTCTCTGCACATGTAAGTCGGTTGCTCTGTGTGTGACAAATGGAAGTGCCCTCACAATTGGGAGAACTTATGTGGGAGCACCACCTCCAGGCAGCACGGTCCCCCAGTGAGGGTGCTTCCTCACAGCTGGGGCTTCACTGTACCTTGGATTTCGTGGCTGGTACTCATAAGAGAAAGTATCACTCTGATCAGATGGCTCTAGAAAATCCCTTAAGTTGCCCAAAGGGGACAAAAAGATTATGAAAGGCACAGTTGCATGGGGTGGGGAGTGGGGTGTTCTGTAGGGACATTCTCACAGAGGGGAGGGCGGAAGGGAGGGCATGCCAGGTATCTGGTGTGTCCTGGACACTCCAGCGTCACCCTCACTTTTGAATCACACCCTCAGGTCGCTGAATCCTCCTCATGCCTACTTCTCTCCCCAGGTGTGTATTGGGGAACACTACTATTCTTGCTGAGTTTGCCAGTGAAGAGGAGATCAGTCGTTTCTTTGCACAAAGTCAGTCTCTGACCCCTTCTCCCGGCTGGCAGTCCCTCGGGTCTGGCCAGAGCCGGCTGGGCTCCCTCGACTGTTCCCACTCGTTCTCCAGCCGGACTGATCTCAATCACTGGAATGGTGCTGGGCTGGCGGGAACTAACTGTGGAGACCTTCATGGCACTTCCCTCTGGGGGACCCCGCACTATTCCACAAGCCTGTGGGGTCCTCCAAGCAGCAGTGACCCCCGTGGAATGAGCAGCCCATCCCCCATTAATGCTTTTCTTTCTGTTGACCACCTGGGTGGGGCTGGAGAGTCCATGTGACAGGTAGATGTAGACTTGCAACCGTGACCTCAAGATGCGAAGGAAAGGGGCACTAAGTTGAGCTCGCCGCCTGCAGCCGGGGCCACCTGTGGGAACAGCTCTTCTCTGCACATTTTCCACTTTGTTTTCCCCGAAACATATCAGTTTGAATACTTGAATCATGCAGGCCAATATTATAATGTGAAGGTGTCTCTAGTTACACTCCCACTGGCACCATATGTGTTGACCCGCGTAGTGAGCTCACTTGTACGTATTCATCATGTTTAGCCTTTGGGTTCTTCTTTTTTTTTTTTTTTTCCCCCTCTTTTCCTACTCCCACCTTTTTCTTCCCCTAAACCATTGTTTGGGCTGATGATGTATGAGCTTTTTACCTTTGCACTGAATGATGTTCTCTCCGTCTAATCGGCAATATGGGGGGGCAGCTGTTCCGGTGTAATGTTTACTCAAGGATGTTCTTAAGGTGTGCGCTCTCTACTATGCCTTGATGTCCGCCTACCTTACTGTGGTGTCATGGAGTTTGAGATCACGTTATGATGCTGACTTAGGACTATAAGTGAAAGTATTGCACCGTTTCTTCATGTTATAAAACTAAAGAATTCGCTCTGCAGTTTGAAAAACTGTGGCCACAGCTGTGACTTGCAGCCCACCTGCCACCCAGGACGGGCCCTGCACTTTGAATAGGCTTTCCATTTTGTTTTGAAGGCTCCCATGTTGAACCTTCTTGTTTACAGATTTTTTTTTGTTTGTTTTTTGAGAAAAAAATGTTTACTCTTCCATCATTTAAAAAAAATTTAAAAGACAAAAAAAAATGGAGGATGATTTAAAAGATGCTTTCTATCTCTGGGAAAAAGGAGCAGCATTTGGCCATGTTCTTTCGTTTTCTATTCCTGTCCTAAATCAAAGAGCATGGTTCTCAGGAAAACCAGTTCCCCAGTTTAAAAAAAAAAAATTCCTTGTAGTTTCTTATAGGAAAAAAGAAAACCCCAAACTTTTAGCACTGATACTACATACTGCTCTGTTAAAGAACTTTCTCTGCCAAAAAAAAAAAAGAAAAAGAAAAAACAAAAAAACGCTTCAAGCTGGAGTTTGACATTCTGCTTTCAGATGCTCTCTTTTTATTAGTGATGATGGTTTGCTAATGATCAATAGGTAATAATTTTTGTAATTCCATCAAAGTGGCTCTCTATGTTTCTGCTCTCGTGACTGTGTTAATGTTTAACTGTTGTACCTTAAAGCCGAAATCAGTAACTATGCATCCTGTAAGCAAGATATTGGGCTTACAGAATCGTTCATTGTATAGAGAATTTTAAATGTTGTTGCAAACTAACGAGTTACACCATTTTTACGATTTCTTTCTCTCCTCCCCCCACCTTTTTTGCCCACAAATGATATAAAGCTTGCTTAGTCAAAGAACAGACTAAACAAGGGTAAAAATTTTAACAGTACAGAATTTGCCATCATTTCATTGCCTTGATTTTAACTGTTTGTGTCCTACGATGCAAAAGAAGTCAGTGGCTTTTAACTGTTTACAAATAGAATGTGATTGTAAAATGTACAGTTTCATTGTGTTTAATTATGAAATTTCTTCAAATATAATAAACCATGACTCTTTGGCTGCTCACCATTAATTGTCTCTTTTTTGTGAATTTATTTGTACGCTCTTTTTTATAATGGAAGTTTTCAAGTTGCTTATATGAGGGTTCTCATAGAGCAACCGATAAAAAAAATCTAAGCAAATATTTGAACATTTTATCTGAACTTATTCACAATTTCGCCCTGAAATAATGTGAGAACAATGGGAAACTGTAACTTGCTCCTTCCTGCCCTCTTTGAGCATCTTTGGGATCTTGTTGCTCAGAACTTCTGTGACTTCATCTTCCTTACCATTTGTGCCCATCTCAAGCCTCAGCAAGAGACCATTTGGAACATGAAGCTTAATGACTTGACAGTGTTCTAGTGTTAAACTCATACCTCTGTTACAGAACAAGAAATGCCGCCATCTGGACTGGCCTTCTTCTCCCGTCACAGTGTCCCACTTCCTCACTGCAGGAGCTCTGGGGCAAAGCCTGTGTGTGTATTTCATTGTGTGACTTAAATCATGCTCCACCTTGCCAGGTGTAAGCTAATGTTCAGTGCATTTGATGTATATTGACTTCCATACTGGTTTTTCCAAAAACCAAAGGTAGCTTTGAAAAACCACGTCTGGAAATGTTTGGAACGTTAAGCTGATTGACCTTTTGGGGCTTTGAGTAGTATATAATTGACTTCATAACTGCGTTAATTGTATTCAAGTGTTTGGGAGTTTTTTGCGCTCGTTATGTGGAAATAAAGTGTTTGATTTTAAAAAATTAACAAGTGGTTTGATTTTTGCCTGGTTGTTAAATAATACAGCTCTATTCCCTAAGCCACTGTTTCACCAAAGTCTACCTTTATCTCTCCCAACTGCCCTTGCCTTAGTTTAGGCTGTTAGTCTGACTGTGACATTTCCCTGGCATAATAGCTTCAAGTCACTGACAGCCTGCAGGAGTCAGTCTAACCTAAATGTTTTAATACATCCAGTCATGCATTTCCAAAGAGAGCTCACAGTGGCCATCTGGCTCCTGCTGCCCTGGGCATATTCTGGATACCCTGAGTTGCTCTGGCTCTGTTCTCTCCAGCAGGCCTGTCCAGCACCCCTCACCCACTGAGACATAATCACTGCTCTCTCCCCATCCACAGGAGGTGTTTTCCCCCATTGCTCCTTGCTACAAAAATGTCCTGTCTCATTTTCTTGAGGTCTGTACCAGGTGATAAGTAAGCTTATCCTCATTTGTGTGATCCACATGGTTAGACACATGGCAGTTGCTAAATATTGGAAGAAATAAGCTGTTACCTGTTGGCATTTGGAGAACCAAAGATTGGTAGTGCCACTGTTAAACTGAGAGTGGATGAGCAAGGGGAGGTTCAGGTGAAGTTCTTGACAGGTGGAGTCAAATTCAGACTTAAAACTGTGAAGATAGGGTTTGAGGTGCATCAGGGAGATGTTTTGATCAAGACAGGAACTACAAATTGAGGTTGCACAGAGCAAGTTGGCTTAATATCTGGTTAAGAGATCATTTCCATCATTGGGACTTGACTGGTATACCCTCTTCTCCAAAGTTCAGAAGATCTTTCCCTTGGATCCTTTGTTTTCAGATATGAGTGGCAGGGTTGCTGAATAGGAACCAGAACTGCAACTCAAATGAGCCTTGAGCCTCTTGCAGAGACCAGGCATTTGGCCTTGGTGGAACTTTCTCAGAGGAGGCACTTCCAAAATCACGGGGAAGGAGGGGTAACAGTGATGGTATGTTAAGGGCTTACACACCAAGTGCTTTGTACACGTTTCCTCACTTAACTTGGCCCTAGGGCAGGAAACTCTCACAGTGCTGTTTCTCACATTGTGCAACACACCCCCTAAGTTTAGGGGACAAAGTGTTGTGCCTCCCTTGGGATGTCAGGGCAGAATTTTAAGCTTTGCATTTTAGATTAAGGTGGAGTATGTTGCATTCTGTTCTATCACATCTGTTTTCATCCCAAAATAGTTGAAATAGCCAGTTAAACTGCTCTTCAAGAAGTCTGGTGCTCTACGGAAATGAGTTGTGAGAAAGCTTACTGCCCCTTAAGGAGCAGGGTTGTGGAACTTCCCTCTGTTGTAGGGACTTAACTCCAGTGAAAAGCCAAATAGGGACCTCTGTTTGCTGACCACCCCCCCAAATCAGCAGGCCCTGTCTAGACTCTTGGGGACCAGGGTGCCCCTCTCCAGCTGGCTG
The DNA here is from genome assembly GCA_004027475.1 of Anoura caudifer. NCBI lineage: Eukaryota > Metazoa > Chordata > Mammalia > Chiroptera > Phyllostomidae > Anoura > Anoura caudifer. The sequence continues at coordinate 28,068 of PVKU01000586.1, read as the reverse complement.
TTAACCCATGAGATAGAGTCACCCAACCTGCCGCTAGAGCAGGACCTGGTTTTGGGTGGCTATATCCACAGTCCATGCAACTTCTGGAAGAGGACAGACTCATGATACCAGAACCCAAACAGTCCACAGGCCTGAATCCAATTCACAGGCCCCTGTTACATATGACATCGCTAACCACCTAGGTTTTCATTGATTTCATGGTGTTTAAAGTCAATTTAAATCAATTTATTGACAAAGGAAAGTTGAGGGTGTACAGAAAATCAGTGCCATTTGCCATAAATTAAAGGGAGCTATAAAACACAAACCAAAACAATTCTGGGTGGAGGAGACCTCTGTTGAAGTTAAAGAGGGGAGATTAGACACCATTGGAGGGGGTAGGACATCGCACTGCTAGGAAAATGGTCTTCATTTGTGACTCTGTGTCTCATCCTTCAGCTAAAAGCCCTGTCAGGTCGCACCCGCTCCCAGAGATCCAGGACCCACACTTTAGAAATTGCTCCTGTAGAGGACTCAAGGTGTGTGCAGGGGGTCAAGATCACCCCCCACCCCTGCAAACATGTCCTGCTATGAGGCTTTGGCAGGAAGTGCCCCTCTTAACTACGGCTCCGTGTCTCCATAGAGAAGCACCAGTGATAACTGCCAACCACCCACAATGAGCAATGGGATAAAGCCCAGGCACCCTTCTGGGGAGGTGGCATTGAGCAGACCCTTAGTGAAGAGCAACAGCTAGGCCTGGAGACAAAGCAGTTCCAAAGGCTGAAGGGGGTCAGGGTGTCTGGGATGTGGCCAGCCAGGGCACAATCCAGGGGACCAGCCAGTGAGGGAGGTGGGACAGTGACTGCCCGCTGGGATTCCTTGGGAGTTCTAAGAAAGACCCCACCACAGAGCTGAATTCCATTGGACACCCGTATGTTTTAAAACCTTCATTTTTTTTTTATTGTACAAGTTGTACTCTAGCATCCTTTCACCTTCCTGCTTTTTGTCTGACCTCCTACATGATCATATCACCCATTGTGCCCTTGAACCCTAATGCACTGCCACCTTGACCACTGTGCAATGGCTTTCTGTAGCACTTGGGCAAAAACCAAACCCCTTCCTAACACTGCCTGCTTACTGGCATGTCCAAGGCTGTCAAGCCCAGCCTCCCCTGGCTCCTCTGCCATTCTTCCCCAGTTGCTCTTTTCTCACTCCTCCAGACTCCTGCCCTCTTTCAAGAGTCTCCTCTCACCTACAGCCACTTCGTTCTGGACAGTGGTTCTCAGCCGGGAGCAATTTTGGTCCCTACCACAGGCAATGTCGAGCCATTTTTGGCTGTTAGAGCTGGGAGGATGGTGACTGCCCCTGGCATCTAGTGTGTAGAGAAAAGTCAGCTAGTAGACATCCTAGATGCACAGGACAGCCACAGTAAAGAGTTGTCCAGATCCAAGTGCCATCAGTGCCAGGGCACAACCCTGTTCTAGCACATGGTGCACAGTTCACAGCATCCCTCATGCAAACTCATCCAAGCACATCATCTCCTACCAGAGTGAATGGGTTGTTCTCCCACCTTCTGCTGTGAAAGTCACATCAGGTCACCAGGCTTTCCAGGCTTTCAGTGGTTCCCATTGCACTCAGCATAAACCCCATGCTCCTTGTTTCCTGTGGCCTGTGAAGCCCTGTATGATTGGACCCATTGACCTCTGACTTCATCTGGATGAAGGCACAGTTGGGTGGCCTTGAAAAGGATATTTAATGGTTCCAAGTCTGCTTCCTCAGCTGTGAAACAGATACCTCCAGAGTCCACCGCTCCTTATCTACAATTCTAAAGTCCAAACAGTTCAAAGAACGAAACTGACTTTTTAGTTTGTGGCAAAGCAGGCTGGTGCAAAACTGACTTGAGGTTCTTCACAGGTCTTGTTCACCATGTGGAAAGTTCCAGCCCTCGTCACAGAAAGGTATGTGTTTGGTGGCCAACAGCTGTCCCAGTACCCACTGGAGTATTGGGTAAAACACCGGAAGAATAATTAGGGTGGCATCCTCACTGCCACCACCACCAATCATAAAGGCATTATCTTTCCAGAATGGAGATGAAGCTGAGTTCTCCAGATCCAGCCCCAAGAGTCTAGGAGGATGAAGCCACCTCTGATGGCAATGTAGAGGCGTGGAGGCAGCACTTGTGTAGAGTGGCCTTTGTTGGCCCTGGCTGGTATGTCTCAGTTGGTTGGGACATCATCCTGTAATCGAAAGATTTCAGGTTCATTTTATGGTCAGGGCACATACCTAGGTTTCAAGTTTGATCCCCGGTTCGGACACATACAATCTCTGGTCTGGGTGAGTATGGGAGGCAACCTATTGATGCTTTTTCTCTCATATCGATTTTTCTCTCTCCTTTCCTCTTTCCCTAAAAGCAATAAAAAATTGTCCTCAGGTGAGGATTAAAGAAATTTTTAAGGAGTGTACATTGTCATAATCAGTGAGTGCCTGTGAGGAGGGCAAGAAGCTCTGGTCCTGAGGGACAGGCTTCACAGTCACAGGCAGGGAACCTCAGCAAGAGTTTAGGACTAGAGTTCCCAACACAAAGCCACAAATAGGACAAGTAAGCTGAGGCTTTCATAAGCATGGTTTGTTGTGCATCAGTCATTCCATATTGCCATTTTTCCAAAGAAACATAAAACTACCTTTGGTCAATATTGTTTTTATTGTTGTTCAATTACAGTTGTCTGTATTTACCCCCTACCCCAGCCCTCCCCACCTCCCTCCCCTGCTTCCACCCCCCACCATTGGTTTTGTCCATCTGTCCTTTACAGTAGTTCCTGATAACCCTTCCCCCTTTCCCCCCATTATCCCCTCCCACCTCCCTTCTGGTCACTGTCAGATACTTCTTCATTTCAATGTCTCTGGTTATATTTTGCTTGCTTGTGTGTTTTGTTGGTTAGGTACCAGTTAACGGTGAGATCATATGGTATTTGTCCCTCACTGCCTGGCTTATTTCACTTAGCATAATGCTCTCCAGTTCCATCCATGCTGTCGCAAAGGGTAGAAGCTCCTTCTTTCTCTCTGCTGCGTAGAATTCCACTGTGTAAATGTACCATAGTATTTTTATCCATTCATTTACTGATGGACACTTAGGTTGCTTCCAGCACTTGGCTATTGTAAATTGTGCTGCTATGAACACTGGGGTGCATAGGTTCTTTTGGATTGGTGTTTCAGGCCTCTTAGGATATAATCCTAGCAGTGGAATTGCTAGGTCAAAAGGCAGTTCCATTTTTAGTTTTCTGAGGAAATTCCATACTGTTTTCCACAGTGGCTGCACCAGTCTGCATTCCCACCAACAGTGCACTAGAGTTCCCTTTTCTCCACATCCTCTCCAACACTTGTTTGTTGATTTGTTTATGATGACCATTCTGACTGGTGTAAAATGGTATCTCACTGTGGTTTTAATTTGCATCTCTCTGATAGCTAGCAATATTGAGCATCTTTTCATATGTCACTGGGCCCTCTGTATGTCCTCCTTGGAGAAGTGTCTGTTCACGTCTTTTGCATGTTTTTTATTAGGTTGTTCATTTTCCTGGAGTGGAGTTGTGTGTGAGTTCTTTATGTTTTTGAGATCAAACCCTTGTCTGAGGTATCATTGGCAAATATGTTTTCCCATACAGTTGGTTCTCTTTTCATTTTAATGCTATTCTCTTTAGCCATGCAGAAGCCTTTCAATTTGATAAGGTCCCATCCCTTTGGTCAATCTTGCATTATAATGTTAAAGTATTCTTGGAAACAGCTCTTTGTTGTACAATTTCTGGTGGGAAGTGGCCTCGAAACCACCCAGTGAGCCCTGGTGAGAATGGATGAGCTAGCTCTGGATTCACTTGCTTGTAAGTGGAGAAAGCAGCCACATGAGGGCGCACAGTGACTCCCTTTTTCTGGAAGAAGCGTGGAGAAGTCATCTAGGAATGAGATTAGCAGGCTTTCCCACAGGACTGTACTTGTTTTAAAAAACAAAACCGAAAACAGCCAAGCAAACCACCATAAAAAACTTTGGTCTTTGTTTCTTGGGGTAGCAGTCGCCATCTAGGATGTGACCGGGAGAAGCTGTAGTCCAGGAGAGTGCACTGACCACCGTGTGCACTTGCGGCCTTGCTTGTCATCAAAAACGGAAAACAACCAAATACCTTTCGTTGCTATGTCAAAGCAGCTCTCCTCAAACTTGAAGGTGCATGGAATCTCCTGGGGATCTCGTTAAAATGCAGGGGAAGGTCTCCCAGGTCTGGGGTGTGGCTGCTGCTGCTGGTTGGAGTACAACATGTGTACCAGCTGGACCAGATGCCAAAGAGCAGTAGCTTCAACCACAGAGAACCACATGGCTTTGGCTGCTCTCTCACTGAGCCATCTGGCTGCAAGAGTCCGGGGCTGGTACCTCAGGCTTCTTCCATCCCTGAACTGTCTCTTTCATCTGTGTGGGCCAAGAGAGCTCCCTCTCACAGTCACATCCTAGCCAGTGACAAGAGAGACATTTGCAGAAATTGTTAAAAAATGTGTATCAGGACATTGGAAACACAAGTGTCCTGAACTTAAGAAGATAAATGAAAGAAAAGGAGTGGCAAAAAGCTTACTTTAAGATAACCTAAATAAACATTTTATGTCCTAACAACTGAACTTAGTAACTGTCAAATGATAAGTTCTCAAAGATAAATAGGAACATGGGCTAAACTCCATTTTCAGCTAGGGTTCAACTAAGTAGCTGCTAGCCCTCAAGGAAATGACAGTTCTGAAATTCCTGATAGCAGTTATGAAGACTGTACCAATTAGATTAGACCACTTAAAAGTGTAGTTAGGCCCTGAATGGTGTGCCTGTGTTGGCTGGGCATCATCCCACAAAGTGAAAGGTCACTGGTTCAATTCCCAGTCAGGGCACATGCCTGGGTTGTGGGTTCCATCCCCACTTGGGGTACAGGCAGCACGCAGGAGGCAACTGATTGCTGTTTCTCTCTCACATCGATGTTTCTCTCCCTCTCTTTATCCCTTCCTTCCACTCTCTCTAGAATCAATAAAAGAAAAAAGAAAATACAGTTAGAAAGCAAGGGCTTCTAAATAAAATAAACAATGAAAAATCTATTTTTAAAGTATTGATAAAAGAAAACAGAAAGGAAAATCACAGGACTTGCCCCGGCAGGGTAGAAATCTTTAGATGGTTATTTTTGAGGTTTTGCATTCTTTTATCCACCATAGTACATTTAAGCCGAACTTTATTCATCTGCCACTTAGTATATGTTATCAGTGTGTTCTTGTTGTGTGTATGTTTTCCATATAGGTTGAAGCCTTCCCCACCACAGGGCTGATGCCCTCACAGTGCCAAAGAAAGTGTGAGAAATGTGTTACCACATGGGATATACCTTCCACAGTGTCTATAGATAGAGCACCCAGTTTGTTGAGCAAATTGTATGAGCCTTGCAAACTTCTTGGAATTCTCACTGACCCTATTACTCTCAATTATCAGACAAGGGCAAGAGAACTAACAGAAAAGCTGGATTCAAGCAGAAAAAAAAAAAAAAACTTAATTACACGGGGCTGAATGAGCTGATGAAGATTATTTACAATTTTTGACTTTTTGTTTGACACATTGCTGGCTCTTTAATTTTTTTATTTTCAAGTCATAAGGAAAAATGTGTCTCTCCGAAGCCAACTGTTACTTAGAGTGCTGTGGCATATTATGCCCTTGTAACAAGGCTTGAAACATTTATCTTTTTCTCCCTACCAAATTCCTCCAGAATTTGGGAGCTCTTAGTGAGTAAGTGGTCTTATTTTCCATGGCAATATTATAATTTGCATAAGTTAATAAGACTCTGTTCTCCTTATAAGAGAACACAGTTGGAAACTGGTTATATTACCAAGGCTCTGACTGGAATGTCACTGTTCAGAGAGACATGCCAGACGCAGCTATGACCCACAGCTTTAAGAAAATAAGGTTGACTTATGGAAGCCAATGAAGGCCTCTGAGGAAAAAATAGGCCTGGCACCTTCCTCACAGGGTTCCCAGCCAGGCTCACCAGGCGAATAGAGTGCAGGAGTCTCAGGATACCTGGGGGTCCTCAAGAGGAGATAACTCTCCCAAATATATAAAATAAAGCCTGATGGCAAGTCCTTGCCTTGGCTTTTCTCACCTTGAGAGGCCTTTTTAAGTTCAATCTAAAGATTCCTTATGAAAAATTCCAGCAAAGAAGATTTAAAAGAGCTTACATGTTTAATTACTAATCTTGCTGGTCTTATACAAATGATAAGGCCAAATTCATTGAAACTAAATTTATTTAGCAAATAAATTAGTCTCAATTTGGCTATCTTAGGTAAAAATGAGGGTGATTTTAGAGAGAAAAGTCATGTTTCAGTAATACACCTCTGTGGAGATCAGATTCCAGTGCTATTTATTGTCTTTTGAGGTTTTGTTTCTATCAGAAAACTGGACTGGATTTTGAACTCTTCTAGTTTCCTCCAACATCTGGCTATGACTCTCCAAACTGACTTTGTCCATTTTTCTCCCACTATTTTGACTAGAATCATTGAGAACTAAAACTGCCCTTCTCCCAAGCTGTACAAGCTAACATGGGATGACTTCAACCAAATCACAACAGCTCATATAGAAGAAGTCCTGTGTCTGTTGCAGAGAGATTTCCAGAGACACCGAAACTGAAAGCCAGGGACATTTAACAGGCTGTCAGGGCCTGCTTTCACTCCACCTGAAGACACCTCGAGTCTGGCATTAGAAACCTTTTTGACTGGCTGCCTTCTTCATTTGGCATATGAATTATTTTGAGCTGAAGGGAATTGAGACCCTGCAAGATTATAAGAAACTTGTACCTCTGTCTTAAAGATTAAATTAGGGGCCTTGCCTATAGTAAGAGTAATTACCAGAAATAGTCTTTTTATAACCATCTATCTATAGGGCAGCACAAACCGCCAACCACTGAACAACTGCTCTTGTTATCTTCCTACAATTACATCCCCCGTCTCTGCAGCCCAGGCATCTCACCTCATCCTGAGCTCAGAATGTCATATATACCTCATCCTCCCTCTTTGTCTCTGAACCTCTCAGGTATGTGGATTCCCATGCATATGTGTGTAATAAAATTTGGTTATTTTCTCTTGTTAATCTGACTCATGTAGATCTTATTACTGTACCATGAGAGGTAGAGGGAAGTTTTTCCTCCCCAACACAATGATACAATGTGCGATCTATGAAACATTGGGACAGCTGGCTTCTCTGGGTCAGGCTTGGATTAAGGCATAGACTATAGCCATGATGTCAACAGGTACCATGAGTACAGTGACATTTCCTAATCCATGGCTAGGGGATCCCATCTGCGTTCTCTATTTTATTCCAGCTCCCTATGGGCTGTGCCTAGCTAGGGCAAGGAGGAGCCTGGAACTGGAAACCAGATGTTTCTAATTTTAGGATGATCACCAGTTGGACAAAACGTCTGCTAGGTGACACTATCGAATCAAGATTCAAAACAACAGGTGAGCATTTATGAGACAGTCTCTACTAGAAATATTGAAAACCATCACTAGAATAAGACCACATATTTATTTACCATTTACAATATTAAACTCAATGATCTGCATGGAGGATTGCACTGATGCCTGACCATTGCCATGCCCCTCCATGAACAGATGAGAAAGCACCTTCAGAGAGGTGACGCAACTTGTTTAGGGCCACACATTTCATGGAGCCCAAACGCAAAATCGACAGTCTTTTCTACCTGCCAAAGATGAAGAATGTGTTACATGTATGTGTCCTATACTGAGAGATAAGACTAGGTGTGTCCTCCCAGAGCAAGACAGTAGGGACCTAATGCCAAAGTTCACTCAGTGCTTATCATGGGCAGATGCTTTTCCAAATGGTTCGCATGGCTTTCCACAAATCGGGTAAAAGGAGGTCCTTTCTGTCTCCCATCTCAGTCCACAGGGGCTCCACATCAGTGGCTCCTCTGGCCCATCAGGAACCCAGACTGTCAGCAGTAGTTCTGTCTCCCACATGTGGCTGCTGAGGCCGTCTTGACCAGCAAGAAGGTGGAAAAGAGTTGGGTGCTCAGGGCCCAGTGCTCCCTCTTAAGCAAGTGAGGAAGAAGTTTCTTAGATCACACCCAAAAGATTGGTTCATGGGCAGGCACTGGCCACGCGTGGGGCTGGCAGGTGTCGTCTCAGAAGAAACAAAGGCAGGTTTTCCTGGCCAGCCCTGCCTCAGGTCATCCTTTCATTTGATCTTTGCAACAATCCTATTTGACAGATGCTGAGACTGAGGCAGAGAGATGAAGTAATTTGCCAAAAGCCACAAAGTCAGTCCAGCCAGGATTAACCAGATGCTGAAGGCAGAGCCCAGGCACCATGCAGCTGGCTGTGTGCTGGAACATACATAATGGCAATGACAATGGGCCACTGGCAAAGCCTCCTCTTGTGACCCAGGCAGTTTGGTCAAGCTGGCTTCCCGGCATTCTGTTCCCCTCTAATAAACTTCAAGTGTGTGTAAGTCACACACCAAACTTCAATCTCTCTGTCATGGGTGACTTGCTGTTAAAGTGTTTAGCAATTAATTGAAGTGAAGTCCTTGTTGCCTCATTAACAATTCACTACACACTGACTAGCAGGGTCTGCTCAGTTACAGATAACTTTCTCTCACAGGCCCTACTGCCACAAATGGGTTTTCCACAGAGGGTCTGCTTTCACCAGAACACACCTTTTAACACACTGAATGAATGGCTATGAGTTTAGACGGCACATTTACAAGAGTTTCCCAGAGTTACTGGCGTGTGTCGAGTTTGGCACAGGGCAGCTGTTCTCAAAGCACTTGGTCTCAAGAACCCTTTGCAAGGAAAGGTTCTACCGTAGGTGTTTACCAGATTAGACATTAAATGAATAGTTAATAATATTTATTAATTCATTTAAAAAGAACAACCCATTGCATTTTAGATAAAAGTTTATGAAAACCAACTTTATTTTCCCAAAAGATGTAGTGAGAAGAGTGCCTATCATACATGTTTATGAACACTTTGAATGTCCTGTTTAGTGAGCTGGGCTCTCACCTCTGCTTCTGCCTTTGCTCTGTGGTGAAACTTCATGTCACATAGCCTCCTGAAAACTGTACTGGATGTTCATGAAATAGAGAAAAAAGAAAAATAACATCTTGGAATTATGAAGAGCATTACATGTACAATCACTTTGAATCTCCCTGACAAAAGAGCTTGGCACCATTATTAGGACAGCCCTTTTCAGATGAGAAGGTCTGGATTCAGAGCACCAGTGTCATTTACATAAGAATGTACAGCTTGAAGCAGGAAGCTGACTAAGGCCAAAGTCTGCCTCCAGGCTGTTCACTCGAGCTCTGTCCTGTGGCTGCTGCAGAGACAAAGCCATCATGTCTAGGAGACCCATGACTTCGGGAGTAGGGAATGAACCAAAAAAAGAAAAAGAAAAGGAGAAAAAATGTAGAGTTTTTTTCTTGTTGAAGGTGCCATAAAGAGAAAGAATAAGGTTTGAGATTCTCAGTGGCAACTAAATGCAAAGCAGGCAGCTTGTGGTTAATGCAGGGATTCATTTCTTGAAGAAGGGAGGAGTCAACACTGACAGGAGCACTTTCCATGGGCCAGGTGCTTTCCTGCCCCTCTCTCTGAATCCTCATTCAATCCCCTGTAAAGTGGGCATAGAGGACACTGAACCCTCAGAGAGGCTGCCAATTTGCTATAGGTCTCACAGTTACTAAGTCAAAAATGTGTCTTATGAACTTCCAGCCAAATGGAGGCATAGGTGGACACACTGTGCCTCCTTGCACAACCAAAATTAAGGACAACAAAGATTTAGAAACAAGAAAACAACCGGAACTGATAGAAAATTGAACTGTATGGAAGTCCAACAACTATTCATCCAGACTGGTAAGAGGGTTGGAGTTGTGGCAGGAAAAAGTGGAGGTTGGCGGACTGGGGTGCGCAGACAGCAGCAGCTGGCAAATACCAGGCGTGCAGGCAGTGGCTAGCAGGCCCCAGGCACACAGGTGGCAGCTAGTGGACCCCAGGCACAGGGTGGCAACGGGCAGACCCAGTGAGGCCATGCAAGGCAGCTGGCTGACCAGGCGGTCCCACATTTGCGCACAGATAATCCAGGCAAAGAGGAAGGGGCAGAAGGGACTGGAATCCAAGAGAGAGCGTGGAGCAACTGCCATTATCTCCTCTCGGACCCCACCCCCACATACAGTGTCACAACCAGCAACTGGGCTACCCCACCCTGGGGAACACCTAAGACTCCACCCCTTACTACATAACAGTCACAACCAGACCGAAAAAAACAAACAAACCCTGAAATGGCTCAAACAGGAGAACAGATCAAAGCCCCAGAGCCAATTTATCTAAGCGACCAAAAGATAGCCAACCTATCAGATGCACAGTTCAAAGCACTGGTGATCAGGATGCTCACAGAATTTGTTGGTTTTGCTCACAAATTAGATGAAAAAATGAAGGCTACAATAAGTGAAATGAAGGAAAACACACAGGGAACCAATAGAGATGGGAGGAAAACTGGGACTCAAATCAATGGAGTGGACCAGAAGGAAGAAAGAAACAAACAAACAGAAAGAAGGAACAAACAAGAATTCAAAAAAATGAGGAGAGACTTAGGAACCTCAAAGACATCTTTAAACTTCCCAACATCCGAATTATAGGGGTACCAGAAGGGGAAGAAGAGCAACAAGTGGAAAAGTTATTTGAACAAATAATAAAGGAGAACTTCCCCAATCTGGCAAAGGAAACAGACTTCCAGGAAGTCCAAGAAGCTCAGAGAGTCCCAAAGAGGTTGGACCCAAGGAGGAACACACCAAGGCACATCATAATTACATTAGCCAAGATTAAAATGAAGGAGAGAATCCTAGAAGCAGCAAGGGATAAAGGCAGAGTCACCTACAAAGGAGTTCCCATCAGACTGTCAGCTGATTTCTCAAAAGAGACCTTACAGGCAAGAAGGGGCTGGAAAGAAGTATTCCAAGTCATGAAAGTCAAGGACCTACCTCCAAGATTGCTCTATCCAGCGAAGCTGTCATTTAGAATGGAAGATAAAGTGCTTCTCAGATAAGGTCAAGTTAAAGAATTCATCATCACCAAGCCCTTATTATATGAAATGTTAAAAGGACTTATCTAAGGAAAAGAAGATAAAAAATAGAACAGTAAAAAGACAGCAAACACAAATATTAACAACCTTACCTACAACAAAAGCGGACTAAACAAACAACTACACCAGGAGCAGGAACACAGAAATGGAGATCACATGGAGGGTTTGCAACAGGGGAGTGAGAGGAGGAGAGAGGGGGAAAAGGTACAGAGAATAAGTAGAATTGATGGTGGATAGAAAATAGACAGGGGGAGGGCAAGAGTAGTGTGGGAAAAGTAGAAGCTAAAGAACTTATGACACATGAACATGAACTAAAGGGGGGGGAATGTGGGTGGGAGGGATGTGCAGGGTGGAGGGAAATGATGGGGAAAATGGGACAACTGTAATAGCATGATCAATAAAATATATATATTTTTTAAATGTGCTTTGTTTTACTCAAACTGGGTTCAGTCCCATACTTTCCTGCTGGGAAGCTTGGCTGCTTCATGGTTTGGGGTTTGCTCTTTTCAGTTGTTACAGTAAATGCCAACATTTTTATGTTGTGGATGAGTGCAGGTGTGTTTCTAAATGACTGTAGAAAATTCAGCAGGAATCACAAATTCCTGTATAGCTCAGTCCTCTGTTAACTTGCTAGAGTGGCTCACAGAACTCAGAGAACATTTTACTCACTAGATTGCTGGTTTACTCTGAACGGATGTAACTCAGGAACAGCCAGATGGGGGAGAGATGTTGGGCAAGGCATGGGAAAAGAGCTTGGAGCTTCCATGTCCTCCTTGGAGTCTCATTCTCCCCAAAACCCTGGGTGTTCACCAATCAGAAGCTCTCAGAACCCTGTGTTTGGGGACATTTTGCAGAGGTTTGATTAGTCGTCATAGATTAAATAATTGGTCATTGGTGATTGATTGTATCTCTGGCGCCTCTTCCCATCCTCTAGGTTGGGAGTGGGACTGTGACCCCTACCCCCGGAATCACATGGTTGGCTCTTCTGGTAACAAGCTCCCATCCTTAGGTGAAGTCCAAGCATCACTTTATAACATAATAAAAGACACCTTGATCACTTCCCATCTTACATAAAGCAGTACTCCTGTGTTCCACGCATGCTGGTTCCTAGAACAGGCTATTGTCCTGACCTGGTTGAGCATGCTGGGCATCTTCCTGTACCTGGGACTAGTCACATACCAGTACCCTGTCCACCCTGCCCTGTTCTATGTAATTATTTGACACCTATGAAGTGATGTGGAGGATAGCTACTTCTTTGCAGCACCCAACATGTGCTTGTAAGTTTTGCTTAATAAACCCTTTTTAATCACCAGACTACAGTGGCAGTTTTGTTCTTGGGTCTTCACCTGCCCTCTGCTATGAAGGCAGATTTTCCTTGGATCTGCATGTACTGACAGGACTCCTGTGAGCAAGGCTGCGATGAACATTTGTACTCCACTCTTTGCAGGAACATATGTTTTCATTTCTCCTGATAAACACCCAAGAGTGGAATTGCAGGGCCGTGGGTAGGTATATGTTAACTTTATGAGAAACGTCCAGAAACTTCCCCCAAAAGGTTGCACCACCATTTTCTCCTATTCTTCACAGCATCAATGAGGGGCAAGAGCTGGATGAGCAAAGAAGTCATCAGAGGTAACAAGTCAGTGTCAGTGGGCCATATCTGGTCCTTACAGATTAGTAATCATAAGACATTATACAAAATTCTGGACTCCCCGCTGGTTGGACCCGAGTAATCTCTGTCCCCTTCAGCTGGGATGTGTGCTCTCCGGTCAACTGCAGCCCTGCCTGGCCTGCCTCACTCATCTACATGCCTCCTGTGTGGGCACTGTGGTCTTAGAACTTGACTGCTGTCCCTTAGATAGAACTCGAGGGTGCGGGGCTACACCCTAGGCTAGTGAAACCATGCACATCTCTCGGCATTCCTCTGGAGGCAGATCACAGTATCAGGCCAGCCATTCCCTGGCCGCCTGTCCCCCTTCTGTCCATCTTCAGGTCCCATTCCCCTCCCATGACCAGGCAGGCTCCCATTCGTGCTAGTGTCAATTTAATTGCCAGGTCTTTTTTCAGCCAGACTACCCTCCACCAGTGGACATATCTCTAAGCCACCCTTTCTCTACTCTCCACTGCTCCTGTAGAACTCTGAGTTCAAATCCTGGTTCTGCCACTTACTGGCTTGGTGACCTTGGGTGAGTTTTCTCATCAGTAAAAGGGAAACAATAATAGGGCTTGTCTTAGAGGGTGATTAGAAAGATCAAGTGAGCGGAGACACAGGAAACATTAGAACAGAAACTGTGTATATTCAGTCACTGTTCTTGAATTGCTCTGTCCCAGAGGTGGCAGCCCCAGGCCTGGGCAGGCCCTGTGGAGCTGCAGAGTGCTGCAGGTCAGGTCTGTGGCCATGGCTCCGCTCCAGCCATCAGCCATCCTGTGGCTGTGTGGGCCTGGTGTGGACATGTCTTAGATTATTCCATCCAAGTGGGAAATACAGAGTCTTGTTTAAAGTCTCTTGTTCTGCAAATGCTATTTTTAAAAAAGTCTTGAATGATCTGAATGTCCAATGAAAGCCTTCCTCTGTCCCAGCCTGTCCTGGTGACCGGGCCACACCTGGGCCCCTGGCTCTAGCTTGGTCACTCCTGACAGCTGCTCAGGACTCCAGATGCCTGTCTTTGCTCAGGCTTATTGTGGAGAGCACAAGGAAAAGGGGCTGAACAAAGAGAGTTCACTGTGACTGCTGTGGAGGCAGTTGGGCTGTACTGAAGTGCTCTCCTGGGACTTTCCTCTGTCCCCTGCCTCCCCCGCCAGCATCTGTCCTCCCCCTTCCTCCAGCTGTCCCAAGCCTGCCTATCCCAGAATGGAGGCGGACCAGTAGAAGAGTGGGTGATGAAGCTGAGCAGTGCCCTCCACCTCTCCAGCCCTGGTCTTCCATCAGGTAAAGGCTCCAGGGAGTCTGAGGGTGGAGCCCAGGGCTTGCCACTTTCCCACAGAGGCAGGTTTGAGTTCCAGTTCAAGGGTTTGGGCTGGGCCCATCCTCTCCTCTGTCCCTGGAAAGATCATTCTCACTTTTTCTAATCTCAGCCTGGAATTTGGAGTTTGACCTGCAAGAAGATTCTCTCAGCAAGCAGCAGGAAGTGCAGGAGGGAGGGCCGCCACTGTCCTCCTTAGCTCTGGCTGCAAGGGAGAAGAGCCCAGGTGTCCTCCCCTTTCTCACTGCCTCTCTGCCTCCTTCTGGCGCAGAAGCTACCAACAGGCCCCAGAGCAGGTGGGCCCTGCATCCATAGGAAGGTAAGACACCCCCTCCAATGCCCATTTTGCAAACTGGACGCACTGGGCTGGGACCAGACACAGAGCTTGCAGGAAAACCTGCAGCTGAGAGCCACAACATGGGGGGCGGGGTGGTTAAACTCCTTTCCTCAGGGAAGTCTTATCAACAACAGGCAGAAGGAGTATATTTGGAGGGGTGGGCATAGCCAGCGTCAGCAGGTGTGGGTCTCACTTTTCCCACTTACCTTGTCACTGGCCACTTGTTGAGCCTTGGGTTCCTTATCTGTTAAATGGAAAAAAAGATGAACTTCAGCCCAGCCTAGTTCATAGGTGCAGAGGACCCAAAGAGAAAAGGCAGGTGAAAACATCTACATAACAATAAAACACTATTGCTACTACAGTGCAGCTGCTATCAAACACAAGCAAAAGGAGTCTCCACTGGTACATGCTGGGCACTTGCACAGGGCAGCTTGTCCTGGGCCTATTCTAACTGGCACAGTCACCCTGTGAGGGCACAGCCCCCTGACTCACAGACAGAGCCTGAAGGCCATTAAGAAAGTGGCCCAAGGTTGCACAGAGTGGCAAAGCTGAGACCCAACTCCCATGACTGAGTTTACCCATAATACCTATGCCCAATGGCTTCTGCTGGGTGGTTCCGGGCAGTGGCTGAGAGGATCCCTTAGCCGAAAGGCATCCTAGGGATGTGTCTTGAGGGAGGCGGGTGCTAGATGTGCCAGGGTACATGGCAACAGCTCCGAAAAGTCCACAGTTACTTGTTTCACAAATGTTTGCTCAGTGACTGCTGTTACAGAACAAAATTCAACTGAGTCCATTTACAGATCTAATTAGCTTCATTAACTGATTCATAAATTGGGCAGCATCCCATTCAGCCACTACAAGGGTGCTTTGACAGGTTGTACAAAACAGGAGGTTTATATAGCAGAAAGAGGGTGGGATTAAGAAGTTAAAAAGTAGACCATTTCAGGCAGGGACAACATCCCTTAGGGAGGGGAAGGCCAGCAGTCTAATCAGGCAGATGAACTCATTAGTACTAACCAGGAAATTCCAGACTGATTGGATTAAAATTCCACTCCCAGGAGAAGCTGAAACTGCTAGCAGGCTCGCTGTGGTTTTGCTTTGGTGACCTGGGTGGGCAAAAGGGAGTCCATTCAGGCTCGCTGTCTCCCTTTTTAACACTGCTTTGGAGACACAGTGTAAGTTTTCACTTACCATGCAGTGAGGACAGGCACTAATTAGAGAGTCATAAAAGTGAAATGTCATGCTTGATTCAGCAGCAACAAGAAGTCATGTTTGAGGACAAATCATTTAAAGACAAAATTTGGGTTGAAGTTAAGAGAAGGTTCTTTGGGGAGTTAAAAGTAGGGTGACATCTGAAGGATGAGTAGAGGAGTTCATCAAGCCAAGAGCGTAGGGGGCAGCATTTCAGGCAGAGGAAACAGAAGAGCAAAGACCCTGAGGTATGAAATAGTGCTCAAGGGAGAAAAAGAAGGCCCATGTGTGATGGGCAGGGCCACTACAGAGCAGGCACAAAGGTGCTTCGAGCAAGAAAATGATCTGATCTGATGTATGTTCAAGTATCTTTCTGGCTTTCTTGTGAGGGGTGGATTAGAAGGAAGCAAGAGTAGCCCTGGCTGGTGTAGCTCAGTGGATTGAGTGCCAGCTTGTGAACCAAAAGAACCAAAAGGAAGCAAGAGTGGTGTCAGGGAGGCAAGACAGGGGGTTCCTACTCTAAGTGGCTTAGATGAAAGGTGAGAGAAGTCAAGGTGAGGGATAGTGGATGGATTCAAGCTATATTTTGGAAGCAGAATAAGATGGGATTAGAGGTCAATAGGTTCTGGGAGATGAGACAGAAACATTCTAAATTCTTTGATGGTATATTTGTGAACTATGGCATCCTTGGTGCTTCAGCATAGTGGCTGGTACAGAGTAGGTGCTCATAGACCATCTAATGAGTGAATGAACAAAGGAATGAAGGAATGAATGAAAGAATGAATGAATGAATGAATGACTTAAGGATGACTCCTGGTTTTCTTGTGTAAGAAGCTGGGTGAGTAAAGTTGCCATTTAGTGAGATGGGAGGACTAGCAGCTGCTGACCATCACAGTCTCCAATTTGGACTAGTTAAGTTTGCGATGCCAACTGGGCATCCACTAAGATGGACAAACAGGTCTGGGTCTCACATGGTGCCCTCATGACTTGTTCCCTCCAGCAATCATGAGACAAGGTCATCGATGGAGGGACAAGGAGAGTGGAGAACACTCACTGGGCCCCCTGCACTCACATGTGATGCCGTCTGTGAACAGATGCCATCTGTTTAGAGAGAGCTGCCCTGCCATGCCTGTAGTATCTTTCCTAAATACCAGAGCTGTGGCTCTTCCTAACAGGCTGGGGTTGGTGCTCTCTTCCTCAACCGAAAGTTCCTGGAAGCTGTCCATTTAGCCTTCTTCTAAAGACCTGTTGCTGATGAACCCCATAGTGTAACTGGTCAAAGTGGCCAGAGGTGGACCTTCAGTCCCTCCCCTCTGCTGTTCTAGGTCCTGATGACACACTCCGCCTTACAGAATAGATCCACTCCCTCTGGTTCGGCTGCCTCCACACCAGCCTTGCTGCCCACCCCAGAACTGAGCCAATCAAAAGCCAGGTAGTTACCTCCACTGAAGGTGCCACAGGAGAATGACTGGAAAGGGTGTGAGTGGCTGGGGTCTGGGAGAGCAGCCCTTGTTATCACCCCATAATTTTCCCTGCCAAGTTTCCATGTGCAGACCAGTGGTTATGAACATAAGGGGTATGCCTCAGGGGCACTCAGGATAAGTTATTTATTAGTAGTGTGACCTTGAGCCCAGGACCCAGCTTTGTTTTCCATAACTGTTCAATGGGGTTCATCTGAGTTGACGTCTCAGGGGTGCTGTGTGCTTCAGATGAGACACACACACATAGGTGGCCAGGGTCTTCCTGACCACAACGTCCATGTTCTTTTTTAAATGGTTTTGTAAGGACAGGGACAAGCCAAGTATTCTGGACCTAATCATGTTATGTAATGAATGCGCTTAATGCTTTTAACCAACCTGTGACACAGATCTGATTATTGCACCCATATTACACATGAGAAAAAACAGTCTCAGCAAGGTTTTTGGCCCAAAGACCATGGAGCTAATAAGAGGCAGAGGTGGGATTTGAACCAGGCAATGTCTTTCTAACAGCTCGACACTTTGTCACGACACAGCTGCTTCCAGGAGAGTATTTTGCCTGCAATTGAAATCTGTAATTTGATGGTCACTGTCATCTTCACCCAGCACAGGGCCTTTCTCTAGGTTCTTGGTCTGTCTCTCCCTCTCTCTCCCATTCTCTGTCCCTGCTGATGTGTTTGATGTTCCGCAGCTATGCCGCATCCTAGCCAAATACTTTACACTATTTTGTGTCTTTGAAGTATTGAATAGACACAGATTTATAGCATAAAAGTGGATAAGTTATGCTATAAATCTTGTTTATGCTATAAATCTTGTTTGTTTCTTTTACTTTCATTATCAAATGTTTCAGATGCATGAAAGTTATAAAAATAATATACACCCCACCAGTGCACAAACACACAGGAGTGAATGTTCCCCCACCCAAGCTGTCCATTCGGTCCCCAGTCTTTTCCTCAGCTGGACTGTGGAAAATTTCCACATCTGCAATGCAGATTATGTAACTGGCCAAAAGGAAGAGGGCAAATGGCCATTCCTGTGGCCCAGCTCCCTTTTGTTCTTTGGCCCATGGGTGACTGCAAGTGCAGGGTGTTCTTGCAAACCAAGCCGTTGTTATAAGGTCCCCATTGCCTGACTCTGGTGAACCCTGCCCTCCCATCCAGGGAAAACCCCTCAAAGGAGGTGAAGCAGGAGCCCACGCCTGGTGTGCCCCTCATGGGGCAGTTCAAGGGGCAAAGGGCACTAGGTTTATTCCATCAAGTGGGTCTGGATACACAGGGTGCTGCATGGGGCCAGATTCACCTTGCTCACCTTTTTTGTCCTCCTTGCCTAGCATAGAGCCTGGCACACAGCTAGTGCCTAATAAGTGTTTATGGTAAAGAAACAGAGAAAGGAAGCAAAACACTGAAGGCAAGGAGAGAAAGAAGGAGAGAAGGACAGGAAGAAGGGACAAAAGGAAGACAGAGCTGCCAGTATTGCATAATACAATGAGTTTCTGCTTGAGACCTGGGTTTAAATCCCACATCGGGCACTTACTGTGCCTGAGAAGCAAGTGGCACAGCCAGAGCCTGAGCCCAGTTCACTTCTACCTCTTTGTAGCTCGTTTCCCACCTGTAGGATGGAAGTGTAATGAGTTTGCCTCACCGGCTGGTAAGGATAAGACCATAAATGTAGTCAACTCCATGACTGGCACTTGGGTAAAGTTGCTCATGGGTTTGCTGAAGAAGGGGCACCTGAGCGCTCCCCTGTGAGCTTGCAATTGAGGCAGCAGCACTTGGGTTCTGTGGTCTCTCTGGTCTGTGCTCCTAGTCCCAGGATGAAGATGCAGCCAGGCCCTCCTGGCCCTGGCAGGGCCCCACCTCCTGGGATGCAGGAAGAGCTTCGAGTGGTACCAGCCTGCCCAGAGCGGTGATGAATGACTTGTTTGTCTACACCCCCCTCAGTGCCAGGCAGGCCAGGGCCTGGAAAGGACAGCTGGTGGAGGGGCTGGGGACAGGGGATGGCTGGCTCACCAGTCAACCCGCTGCCCCTCCTCCCTCCTTCCTCCCCTTTAGACCTGTTGGGTTATAGAACAGTCTATCTCAGTCCCCAATTAAGCTGCTTCCTAAGACTCTTGTCCTCATCGTTGGAAGCAGCAGGTTGAAATGTTTTAAAATGTGGGCTCTAAGTCAGACAGATCTGGATTTGAGTCTCAGCTCTGCCACTCTTCAGCCACAGACACAATTTCCTTGCTTACAAAGTGAAATAAGAACATAATCTACCTAACAGGGGCTTTGCCCTTGAGATCACCTTGAAGGACCATCTAGCCTCCCACCCTGAGTCTCTAGATCTGTCTTTTCTGGTTAGACCTTCCACTCCCTGGCAAGAAAGCTAGGGAGATTCAGCTCCCAACCTCCCTTCCCACTTTCTCCCTTCAAGGTGTTGGGTTCAATCCAAGCTCAGGTGATCTGGGTTGGAATTTGGGCTTCTGCTCTGTATTCCTGCCAGAGAGCCAGCTAAGGGTCTGAGCTGGCTTTGCCCAACACTTCTCTTCCCTCCTTCCTCCTCTCTTCCTTCCATCAATGCTGTGGATCAAGGCTTGCTTGAGTCTTTGCCTTCATGGAGAGGACCACTGTGTCCATGTCTGAGAAGCTGTGGGCATCCTCCCAACAGAACAAAAGTGGGGCCCAGCCCCAGGGAGAGAAGTTCAAAGTGTCAATGTCCTGACACTTAGAATGGTCATGGCATTGAGCACTTCCCTAAAGTGTCTTTTCTAAGTGAACATCCAGCCTTTTTCAGGCCTCCAGGTTCTCAACCTGGGGGACACTGATGGTTGTCAGTGCTACCAGCATCTAGTGGGTAGAGACCAGGATGCTGCTAAACACCCTACAAGGCAGCGCCGTATAACAAAAAATTACCAGATCCCAGATGTTAATAGTGTGGAAGATGAAGAACTCTACTTCAAGAACAAGAAAAATCCTACACAGGCAACTAGGCCTTCAGTCTTTGGGCAGTTCTGATGGGAAACAGGAAATTGTTTCCCCAGGCTCCCTCCGCTCACTTACTCTGACAATTAGTCATCTGTCATTACTAAATATCCTTCCTGCCTACCTTCTTGCTTCTAGTCAACCCTCCCACCACCTAATCACACCACTTCCTTGTCCAAAATTCTTCAATGCTGCTTCCTGAACTTAGAGCAGGTATGGAATGGGGGTGTTGCTTCTCCCCCCACAGAGATGTTTTAAAAATTTATGGGACACTTTTGGTTGTCACAATGACTTGGGGTTACTACTGGCATTTATTGTGGGGATGCCAGAGAAGCTAGACACCCTGAAATGCATAGAGCTGCGCTGTGAACAAAGGCCTTCTGATGTACCACCAGACATTCATGTGGATTGAAAACATGCTTAGAACTATCTGAAGCCAGGACCTATCTCTAGTTTACATAAAACACAATATGTTGGGGTATTTTTAATGTAAAGATGTACATGCTTTTTGCTCTCACATTGTCTCAAATGTTTTTCAGAGGGCTTTGTCTTAAACTAAGAACCTGGTGTTCATGCAATTGCCTGGTTCCTTATAACATTTAAAGTCACAGAGCACTTTTACACATTACACATCTGTTGTATATATGAGTCTCTCTTCTGGTCTTTGTAGATTCACTCTTTATTCTGCACTTCTGGAGTATAAAGGCTTCTGCATTTCTTATTTCTCTTAAATGAACAACTCCTTCAGTGCCGTTGAAAGCATCTGGCTGCACCTTTGAGTCTTCCAGTGGAGTCAGACAATTTCACGTTGCATCCTAATCATTTTATCATAAATGGTTTCCTTTTATTTCTTAGAAAATGTTTCTCAGAGTTCTATGAACCATTCTAGCAAATTGATTAAACCCAAGGACAATGTGAGTGTTATTGGAACCCCCAGTGTATAGCCAGTCAGTCAGAAGCACAGGTGACAACCTGGACTTTCAAGTGGCATCTGAATGCATGTGTATGTTGGAGGGGGTGGGGACAATCTTATAGGTCTGAACCTTTAACCTGATGAATCGGATGCTTTCTCTGGGTAGATAGTGTCACAATTCAGTTGAATTCTTGGACATCTTCCTGGTGCCTGAGAACTGTGTGTTGGTGTAGGGGTTGGGGACCACTCTGTGTGGTATTGGAGACTGTAGCCCCGCACAAGGCCTTCAAAGAGGACTGTAAGTCTCGACCAGGACACCAGGAATGCAGTTGGCAGACATGAGCCAATACTAGCACTGAGGGTTCCTGTGGGAATCAGGCCTGAAGAACACATTGTATCCTTTGAAGTTTGCTTTGCTTTGTATAGCCCTGTTGATATAAACTAGAGGTGTAAGTTCAAAGCATAAGGAGTGAACTCCTTATCTCATGAATCATGCTTCACTAACCATCTGGCATCAGCCTGTCTAACAGACCCTGACCTGAGGCAGATCTCTGTGTTCCTTCAATTGTTATCTATAAATAATATCTGCCTTCTCTCACTGTAGCTTATTGGCATTAATGAGCTATGCATGTATGCTGTGTTCCCCTACACATACTGATCTCAATAAAAGCCATTTCGGAGAAGGGTGTGATTCCCTCCGTTAGAGGGAGTCACCACCCCCTTTTCTGCTGGACAGATTGTGTCTGGGAGGACACAGTTCATTCGTGACTAGGAGAACTCCTTGGGACACGGTTCCCCTCATGTAGGGGAGAAACTCCCCTAACATTTGGACCTCAGAACCTTTCTTAAGGGTATTACAAACTACTTGTTATAAAAATGGGGGATGATATCTGATAGGGTGGGAACCACTGACATCAAAGAGCTGATATAATCGCTTTCATGTCTGATCAGCCTCACTGCTCATCTCCCCCTTTCCAATCTTATTACTCAGACAAGAATCTGGTGGTTCTTTAAGCAGGTCATGCTTATTCACACCTCATTGTCTGCAGGTGCTGTTGTCTTATCCTGGAATGCTCCCCAACCCCCACCCATCCACACCGGACCACCTATTCACCATCAAAATCCGGTTTAGATGCTGCTGTCTGGATTCCTTCATGTAAAATTAGGTGGTCCTTGCCTCACTCCACCTTGTAGAAAATAATAATAATAATTACAATAGTAGTAGTAGTACTACTAGTGCTACAATTTATTGAGTGCAGCTGTGGAAGGCACTGTGCTCAACACTTCACAGACAGTAGTTCACAGCAATCTATAAACTATCGACTCTTATTGTCCCATTTTTCAGATGGGAAAGCTAAATGTTAGAGAAATTAAGACACTTGTCCCAAGTTATCAAAATTGGTCAGTGGTGGAGATGGCTGTGTGGCTGCTAAGCTGGACTCCTTAACATAAAAATCCCTATGCATCTCCATTAATATAGTGGAGACTATACTAATCATCACACAGTGTGGTTATTATCTGTGAGTGGGTTTGTTTCATTACTGAGCTGCACAACATGGCGGGCAGGGACTGAATCTTTTTGTTAAATAGATAGTAGCTAATTATTAATAAGGAAGGACCCAAAGGGAATTGGACATTATTGAGCATAATCAACCCGGGAGCATAAGCCTGTTTACTTCACTAGGAAGCTAGCTATAGCTTCACTCTCCAGGGAATTACAGCATTGCCCCATGAAGGACTGACACTCCTCTTTTCCCCCATCCAGTACTGGATTGTTGGGGCAAACAGCAGGAAGTAAGCACATGCACAATAGAAATCAGAACAGTACAGGGGAGGTGCTTGACTATAAAGGCTTGTCAGTCTAACCTGGAAGAGGGCTAATGGGTGGACCCATCAGAAGCCCACCAAAGCCCTGGCTGGTATGGCTCAGTTGATTGGAGTGCCATCCCATACACCAAAAAACTGCAGGTTTAATTCCTGGTCAGGGCACATGCCTACATTGTAGGTTCCATTGCTGGCCAGGGAGTCTATGAGAAGAAAGCAATCAATGTTTTATTGTTTTTTTCCTCTATCTCTCTCTAAAAGCAATCTTGAAAAAAATGTTCTCAGGTGAGAGTGAAAAAATTTTTTAAAGAAGCCCACAAAAGCTGGGGAGTTGATTAGTTATTTTGAAAAAGCTCCTGGTCCTTCTCAAGATAATAGAATACCAGGAGAACAAAAAAAGCTCATTCTCTCTCTCCCTCCTGAGAACCCATGCTTACCCCATGTGCTTGTGCATTCTTT
This sequence comes from Anoura caudifer, assembly GCA_004027475.1. Classification (NCBI taxonomy): domain Eukaryota; kingdom Metazoa; phylum Chordata; class Mammalia; order Chiroptera; family Phyllostomidae; genus Anoura; species Anoura caudifer. The sequence goes on along the minus strand of PVKU01000586.1, from coordinate 4,822 downwards.
CTCTATAACCATGTGGCCCAAGTTGACTACAAACTGCAGGCTCCAAGTGGGAGCCTGGGTACCACAACACAGCAGTGGATTGCAGCCAGAAACACAAGCTAAGCTACATGGATGGGAACTCAGACCACTTAACAGACACCTGTGGGCTCCAAAACACTATGCTTTTACATAGAACCTCTGGATACTAGCCTTTGTTCTTGCCTTGCTGAGGACATGCTTGGACTTTTTCCATCCTGGGATGGATGGAGACGAGATACAGGGGCAGTCTTCTTCCTGAATAAACCTTCCCACATTACAGTCTCCCATGCATGGGTCTGTGGAATGCTTTCCTCATGATCCAGTGAAAGAACCCCACTTCTACCAGCAATGTTTCCATTCCTAGAACCCTGAAGTCTGACACTGAGTTGAATCACGTCTTAACACAGGAATAAGTCAGTTCCTAAATCACACATAGTAAAAAAATCACCTTTGGGAAGTTTATTAGCTTCTAATTGCTGCTGTAACAAATTACCACTTAGTGGCTTAAAGCAGCATAAGTTTCTTTTCAAGGCAGCTGCTAAAGGTAGCAGAGGGGCAGAGCCTGGTGCTCCATGGCTGAGGCCATCTCCTGGCCACTGGTGGCTGTTGTAGCCAAGTGGATACTACTGGGCCAGAAGGTGATGGTCACGCTCTGTGAGGTCATCAACATTTCTGGCAATTTCTATAGACATAAGTTGAGGTATCTGGCCATCCTCTGTAAGTGGATGAATATCAACCTATGCCCTGGACCCTACTGCTTCCAGAACTCCAGCAGCATCTTTTGCCAATGGGAGGCAGCACGCATCCCACAAGACCAAGCAAGATCAGGCCACCTCCAACCACCTCAAAATGTTTGATGGGATACTGCCACCCTATGTCAAGAAAAAGTGAGCAGTGGTTCCTGAAGCCATCAAGGTTGAGTATCTCTAAAGCCTACACAGAAGTTTGCTTCCCTAGGGCGCCTAGCCCATGAGGCTGAAGTACCAGGCAGTCACAGCCACTCTGGAGAAGAGGAAGGAGAAGGCCAAGATCCATCACTGGGAGAAAAAAACAGCTCATGAGGTTATGGAAATGGGCTGAAAAGACATGGAGAACAAAATTGACAGATACACAGAGGCCCTCAAGATGCCTGGACTCCCAGTCTGACCCCTAAAAAACCAACTGTTAATTCTTCCTGCTTGGCCTGTCCTGTACTTTCTCTATCACTCCCTAGGAAGTGGGGGACCTCTGGTTGCGGTTGTTCTGGGGCCCCAGGTACCCTCAGCCTTAGAATCTGGCAACACAGAAGAGGCCTTAGTCACTGCTATTTGAGAAAGGCATTTTTAAAAGTTTAAGTGGCTCTAAGAGCTGTATGGCATAGTTTCTGGTGACCTATTCATTCATAAGAGTTTTAGGAAATCAACAGTTGGAATAGCTAGTTCCATTTCAGTATTTACAAATAAGCTAGAAAACTCAAGTTTAAACTTCCCATATGGTCAGATACTATACTCTGCAGCTGTTAGGATGCAAGCCAGCTCTTGGGGGCAGGATGAGCCTGGTGTTGTACAAGGTGTTTACAGATACTGAGACTGGGATGGACAGGCCCGGGGTCACAGGCATTGCCCTGTGCCCCACCCCACCCCCCGGACCTCGTGATTAGAAACGAATAACTTATTTTTAAAGGAAACAACAGCACAAGTTTATTACCTTACAATTCTGAAGGTCATGCATTTTCAATGAGTCTTAAAGGGCTAAAATGAAGGTAACAGCAGGTCTGGATCTCTTCTGTATGTTTTAGGGGAGAATCTATTAATTTGTTTTTTCTAGCTTCTGGAAGCCACCTGCACTTCTGGGCTCATGGTTGTATAATTCCATCTTTAAAGCCAACAACATTGGGCCAAATTCTTCTCACACTGTCATCTCTGATATCCTTTTCCAACTTTAAGGACCCTTAAATTGCATTAGTCCCACTCAGATAATTAGAATACTCTCCCTATTTTAAGAAGAGCTGATTAGCAACCTGACGTTGATCTGCAAATTTAATTGTCCTTTTCCACATAACTGAACTTATTCACAGGTTCTGGGGTTTAGGATATAAAGCACCTTTGAGGGGACATAATTCTGCCTACCACAGGAATCCCTTCAATGACCAATGGAAGTGCAGTTTACTGAGAAGAAGCTTAGAACAGTGGTTCAAAACATGAATTCTGGAGCGAGACTATTTGCCTTCAACATTCAGCTCTATCACTTGAGCTCTATTACCTTGGGCAAGTTACATAACTTATCTGTGCCTCAATTTTTCCATCTGTAAAATGGTGCCAACAACAGCGCTCACTTTGCAAGTTTGTAAACACTTAGCATGAAGCCTGGTGTGTAGTAGGTGTTACACAGGCATTTATTAAATATGCACAATTTTATTGGAACAAGGTTGTAGTGTTTAGCTGAGCCTCAGACGTAACTGTTGGTGAGGCCTTGACCCAGCATTAAGATACCTGGGAAACAGAAACTGACTCGGGAGTCTTGTTTTTCTCACTCTTGGACACATGCTTGTTAAGTGGCAGAGGGTAGTGAAACAATTGTGCTTTTTAAATTGTTTATTTTTCTTTATATTTTGCTGAGTGAGTGAATTGGTAAAAATTAACCATGGTTTTGATAAAACTTCAAAATTTGCTGGATGAATGAGTTAGTGGCTGAGTGGATGAATCTACCCTCAGATACATCTCCACCGCCCCTTCCCCCTATGCCCCATGTGTGTTGTCTTGTTTGGATGTTCCAAGGAGGCAGCCACAGGGAGGGTGAGAAGAGTGCTGCTGGCTTCTGGCATCTGACCTGCATTTGACCTTCCACAGGATTGAGAGTTCGCTCAGCACCATGGAGAGCTCCCCCAGCAACCCTCACCCCACGCAGTTGGATCCCTTGGAGGCCTTTCCCCAGAGGAGGCTGAAGGCAGGTGACATTGCGGTGCTGGTTCTGTACTTCCTCTTCGTCCTGGCTGTTGGACTATGGGTAAGCCAGTCTAGGGGGAGGTAGAGAGGGGAAGAAACGAGCTCAAGGCCATACAATAATCAGAACTTTAATTTTTTTTAATGCATCAAAGTTTGATTCTGTCAGGTATTAGGTTAGGCACTTTTACTTTTGTTATCTCATGTAATATGCAGTCCTTATGAAGAAGATACTGTTACTATACCCATTTTATAGATGTGAAAGCTGGTGCTTAAAGGATTCCCGTTTCTTACTCTGTTAGCAAGTTGGGAGAGCTGGGGTCAGAATCCAAAACTCTTTCACTTTGAAGCCTGTGCTCTTTTTTAAAGGAAGTTTTTTAAAAAGTCACATGGTTCAAAAATGAATACAACATAAAATGAGATGCAAAATCTCATAACTCCCATTCCCTCTACAGGTAACCACTGTTATTAATTTTTTAGTAAATTAGTATATTCTTTTATAGTTTCTTTATGAAAATTCAAACAAATATTATTGTGCACATTACCTCTTTTTAAAATAGAAGGTAGCTTATTTATGATACATATTGGGTTTTTTCATTGCTATTTTTCACTTTGTGTCTCTTGGAGACCTTTTTGTATCAGTATATGGAAGCTTTCTCATCTTCTCAGAAGTTGCACAGTACTCCATTAGATGATTACACTGTATTTTATTGAGCCTGTTTCCTGCTGAGTTTTCTTCTGTTTATTTTTTTAAAGATTTTATTTATTTATTTTTAGAGAGAGAGGAAGGGAGGGAGAAAGAGGAGAGAAACATCAATGTTTGGTTGCTTCTCACGTGCCCCCTTCTGGGGACCTTGCCTGCAACCCAGGCATGTGCCCTGACTGGAAATTGAACCAGGGACCCTTTGGTTCACAGGCTGGCACTCAACCACTGAGCCATACCAGCCAGGTCTGAGTTTTCCCCTTTAACATTTATGTTATAATTGTTTAACACTTTGTTTTGAAATAGAGTTGCAATTTTCTGCTTCCATCTGTCAACTTACTCAAAGTTTTGTGTATTTTTGTCATTTTTTTCAAGTAAAAGAGCTGCTTTTAGCATTTCTTGTAATGCAGATCTTCTGATAAATCCCTTAGCTTTTGTTTGCCTGAGAAGCCTTTATTTCTCTTTCCTATCTAAAGGATAACTGCTTTTACAAAGATATACCTCTGTGTTATTCTTGGCTGGTAGTTTCCATCTTTCCATATTTTACATATATCACTTCATTCTCTCCTGGACTGTAGGGTTTCTTCTGAGGAATCTGATGGGAATTCCTTTGTAGGTTGCTATTTGTCTTCCCCTGATGCTTTGAGAATTCTTACTTTATCATTAATTTTTGACAGTTTTAATATAGTGTGTTTTGGAGAGGTTTTTGAGCTGAGATAATTAGGTGTTCTGTTAGCCTCTTGTACTTTAATTGCAGTTCCTTCTCTAGGTTTGGGAAGTTCTCATCAGTTATTTCTTTGAATAGGTTCTCTGTTACCTTCTCCTTCTCTTATTCTGGGATGTCCATCATCCTTATGTTGACCTTTCTAATGGATCACATAGTTCCTATAGAGTTACTTAACTTAAAAAAAAAAAAAATCTGTTCCCTTCTCCCTCTTTTCTCCTTTTTGGACACCCATTATCTTATGTTGCCATTTCTAATAAAATCAGATAGTTCTCATAGGGTTCTTTAAAAAAAAAGTTTGGTTATCTCTCTTCTTCTACCCGAATCATGTCTAGATTTCTGTTTTCATGCTCGCTAATTCTCTCTTCCATATGGTCTACTTTGTTTCCAAGGTGTTCTAATGCATTCTTCGTCTCATTTATAGAGCTCTTCAGAATTTCTTTTTTTTTTTTTTTT